>JASCZW010008639.1:0-48634 GCA_034211315.2 Aedes japonicus | reverse complement strand
TCAAATAACAAATATATTAGAAAATATTTGCTCACTTGCATTAATTATGGAGATGACGAAGAGCAGGAAAAACAATACTTTGGTGACAAAAAAAACTAAATTGAAAATATGCTGCTAAAGTGGGTTGGCTGAGAATGATCGGGGTGACAGTCTAGATTGAAAACAATCATATACATCATATATATATAAAGAGTGTTCCTATCAAAATTTGGTCAAACAGTAATGTGTGTGAGTCGATCAAAGTATTTATTAATAAGTAAAATTCTTTTTCTTTTTCAAGTTCAGTTAATACAGAATACAAGAGAAATATTAAGCTGAGCTTCCTTTTTACCGAATGCGAATTGCCGAGTCTATCGTTTAACACCTGCAATACGAGCAGAACGCCAGTTTGCCTTGAACTGCTTCTCGCACACAACAGCTTTTTGAGTCTTCTCAAGGTTCCGCTTGACGATGGCCCAATATTGTTCGATTGGGTGGAGCTCTGGCGGGTTGAGAGGGTTTTTGTCCTTGGGCACCACTTGGACGATGTGGGCACCAGTTGAACAGCATACCACTCCATGGCCTTTTTTCTGTAATGGCGAGAGGTTGAGGTTCCGCTTGAAACAGCGGGCAACTCTTTCTGTCGTCGCTGTGGCCTCTGGCTTTCGATTTCCTCTCGATCCAGCATACGTTCACCAAACACTTTTAATACGTTGGTAACAGTTGATTTAGCCACATTCAACAATATTGCCAACTTGAAGTGAGAGTAGTTTGGATTTGCGTCAAGCACGTGCAAAATTTTGATGCGTTGCTTCTTTGCCTTCGACGACATTTTGATAACTGAAGTGCTAATCTCATAATCAAAATAACAAACACCACACACACATCTTCAAAATGAGGGGTGTGCTTAATTTTTTAGTGCACGATGAAAGGAAATGCGTCAAGTTTAAGTCGACCAAATTTTGATCGAAACGCCCTTTACTCATTGTGGATATATCATTTTTAAGAAGTTCTGCTAGTTAAATCGTATTTCGTCCCGTAAACTGTTTCCCTGCCGCCAGGGAATCGTTTCCGCTTGCTAGAGCTCTTCTTGCCTGAGTGTAGCCTTCACCGACGAGTAGTTCTCCGCAGATGCTTTAATCACCCGCCGCTGCTTCGTCCTAGCCCAGTGTACCGGCATTGGACGGTCAAGGTGTATTGAGAATAAACGGCCGGCTTGCGAACTTCGAAGTGAGCTCTTTGACAAGAACCACCCAATCATACGCTAACAGTTCCACGACATTATGCACATGTGGATTCAGCACTACCATGAAGAGTTCAAACAGGCGAGTCCGGTGGCAGTGCACCTAGAAGTCGTGCACAGTATCGTGATCGAGTCCTTTCGGATGACCATTATTCGTTTTCAAAGCAAGTTCGGTAGGCTAAGCCAAAAGCTCTCCGAAAATGATGCTCAATGATGCGACGAGATGCTCAAGATGGAGAATATCCTCCAAGACTGCTCAGAGACCATGAGTAGTTTGAGTACCGTCTGGCACTTTAGTTCTCCTAAAACTTAAAACATGGAAAGCATCTGAGAACGGATGTGGCGGTCGATATAAGAGGCGATGCCGTCACTCGACTATGGAAGAAAGACAATAGACGAGATCCTGGCAGAAGCGGCTGCCATGATCAAAACGCGTCCGCTGAACTCGCACGACTCGAAAACACTGACTCTGAACCACTTCCTACTGGGAAAAGTGTCTGGGGCAGATTTAACGATGATAAGAATATGACGTATCTCGCGAAGGCTCTATAGAATATGTACAAGCACTCCCCAGACAACCAAAATGCACGTATATTGAAAGTTGTCTTTATGATATACAAACATATATGTAAGTAAACAAATCGTATAGAATGCAAAAAATATGTCTTATACGTGCAAAAGTGGAGGCCATATACGTGCAAATTCCATGGTTGTCATAAACGAGTTGATTTGATATCGTATGCGATTGAATTTGTAATAACAAATTCGATTTAAAAAGCTTAGCGATGTTTATCCGATTTTGTTTGTAACACAGTACGATAAATAAATGACACATCGTATATAAGTCGAAAACTTGCACTCTTACGATGTAACGTAAACACAACACGATGAAGGCCACAATTAATTGCGATGTTGAGTTAAAATATAGGAATATACGATACTATTTCAACACTGTTATACGACTTGTGGTTGTCTGGGTCAAAGTTGCTCGCAGACCCAATGTGCGAAGTATGGAGTAAGGAGTACCTCCCGACGATCAACCAACAGTTGGTTCTGCGAGCAGAAGCCACTCAAGGAGGTCGACTTGACCAAGGGCGATTACCAAGGGCATGGACGGACAAATTTGACAAGTGGTCGTGAAGACGGTTGGCAAGGTTCAGAGACGAGGAAATGGTAAATTTGAGCAGGTTTTCGGGTCGGAGAAATACAAGAGCTGATGAAAGTGGCAGATTGGGATCCAACGCAGCTTAACATTGCAGCCGTGCTGACTAAGTGGGGAAAAGTGGTCCACCGAAAAAAAAGGCCATCGTTGTCATGTGAAGGTTAGTGGTTCAGGTTAGTGGTTTTCCCTGTCTCGATTGCAGGAAGAATCCCAACAAACATCAATGCTTAATAACTGCTTGTTCAAACAAATTTGGAGGAGTTGTTAAGCTTTTTCTTCTAGAAAGTCTAGTCTAGTCTAGAGAAGATCTAGTTCTCCAAATTAATTTGAACAAGTGGTTATTCAACACTGATGTTTGTTGGGATGGCCAATGTAAGAATCGGAGATCAAAGAGACGGAGTTAGAAGCGAGATGGTTACTGTTCTTCATGTCTTCAAGTTATGGAAAGCAACTAACCGAAACAATAAACATAATACGGTGGCCAGATAATGCGCCAGGTAGCGTACCACGAGTGGTTGGTGCAGCCGAAATGCATCGTAATGAACAACGAGGTGTACATTAAAGCGAACACCAAGCAGATACCCGGCCTAGAGTTTTTCGTCGGCATGTCCCGCCTGGATGTTCCGAAGAAAGTATGAAAGAAGAATGTCACCAAATAAGTACTTGATGTGCTGGAGCTTCCTCCGGTCTCACAGAGGTGACACACCAGCCTGGCCTCCATACCTTGCTGGTACCGAGTAGAAGCCGTCCAGAATTGACGGCCAGTTCAATTTTCAAACTGTGAAACGAATCGGATGGGGCAAACAAAGGCGCAATACTCTGTGTTGTTAAAATGTTTGCCGACAAGAACTTTAGTTCATCGAGAATATGGATACCATGGCATGGAATGCTCATTCATGATGCAACTGGCCGCTGTATCTAAAGACAGCTGATTCAATTGGCTTATTTTGTTGTTGATGTTGCGGAGGTCAGTTGATAACTCTAATATCCATGTTTTCAAAGATGTATGTACATTTTCCTTCGTTACTGTCATCGCGTATCAAGCTAGACTACTGCTTTGGTTTATTGTGGCTAGCCCTCTAAGGTAAATCTCACTACCCAGACAACCAAAATGCACGCATATTGAAAGTTGTTTTTATGATATGCAAACATATATGTAAGTAAACAAATATAGCTTATACGTGTAGCCTATACAAAAATATGGCTTATACGTGCAAAAGTGGATGCCATATACGTGCAAATTCCATTGTTTTCTTAAACGAGTTGATTTGATATCGTATGTGATTGAATTTGTAATAACAAATTCGATTTAAAAGGTTTAGCGATGTATATCCGATTTAGATTGTGACGCAGTACGATGAATAAATGACACATCGTATATAAGTCGAAAATTTGCACTCTTTACGATTTAATTTGAGCATAATACGATAAAGATCACAGTTAATTGCGATTTGAATTAAAATATTGGAATATACGATATTATTTGAACACTATTATTCGACTTGTGGTTGTCTGGGTATGACAAGGGATCGAGCTCAATACTCCATCATCTATTTTTGCAGCTATGCCCTCACCATCTTATCATAGATGAGATGTTTACTAATTGTAGACTTCGGAATAAATCTTACTTTAAATTCGAATTCTAGTTGACAGATGAATTTTCATACGCTGTTACTAAAGGAAGTTGATGAATACTTAACTCATCCACTTTCATAAATCAGCATCGCTACCCTTATTGACACCGCGTTTGTGCCGCAATCAGGTGACGGAATAGGCATAGTTTATTTATTTTTTGCAACAGAGATAGTCGTTTCCTCGCAACTTACCAATGCTAGTCACTCGCAGTCAAATGTGCATTATAATGAAGAACGACGAGGTACCAGTTCGGAATAGATAATTTCCCGATGCATCACGATTCGTATGTTAGGAAATGATCGAATTTGCGTAGGTGCGTGATAGACGGCCGTTCATTTTTGAAATGCAAATCGGTGCTCTTCTTATTATATCCCAAAATCGGCCAATGAGTCACAAATCCAACCGCGAAAGAATTGCATCAAAATAAAATTCAACATCATTCTTGGTGCCTATTTTGAAACCTGAGTTGTTGTTTTCATTATGTATGGAAATTCTAATAAACTTCACAATCACTGATGATATTTCCTGCATTCGATCAAGCAATATTTTTGAAAATAGTGCAAGTAATTTAAGGCAATTAGGGGTAGGATTCACTACGCAGTCATAACAACCAGTCTTATGTATTTAGATTTCAACGAAGTAGATTTACTGACTGTAAAAGAGTGTCATCAATAGTACTTAAAACAACGAATAATTTGTAGTATGAGTTTTATCTAGATACATGATGGTGCACTAACGTGTACTGGTGAAAGGTTTATAATAACGAAATACAACTCAAATCATATGGCACAGGGCACTGTGACTATGACTATGGCATACAACTTCTTGTTACACCTTCCTTATAAAGTATTATCATTATATTCAAAATCATTGAGGGTTATTCCGAGAGTCCAAGTGACGTTTGTCTCTTGGTGAAGTGATAAAAGTCACCTGCATTGACGTGACACTTCTGGGTAAACCAAATGGAGAATCACGTCACTGTAAAGTTCTGCCCAGTTAGAATCCGGAATCACTTATTGTGTTGCAGCGGCACGGAAAGTGACGAATAAGACGATGGACTCGAAGCTGAACAAAAAATAATGCCTCTAAAACCGCAAACTACCTTTCATCAAAGCCCATAAAGGTCCCGTGAAGGTTTGGCCTGACTCACTACTGTCTTGGCAAATTCGAATTTCTCAGCCACTTCTTGTTCTAACTGATACTTTTGTTGATATACCTACTGACTTCTCATCAATTCCACAATCGATGGTTGCTGTGTTTTTTCCTGTTACTCTCCTCACCACTAGCCGCTCGACTATCCTTTGCAACGATGATACCCGAGTGGCTGTTGTTTTGTGGATGAGACGTCGTTCTGAACTCTAGGATATATCGGACTGTCACAACCCTGCGGGAGGTGGCATACCTCTCGCAACTTAGCAACATTGACCCTGGTTCTCAACTTGGCAACCGAGCTGTCAACCACCCACCGGGCGCTGGATGACGTTTCCGTGAGTACGAGATTTATTCACTAGAAATTGTAAAGTAAGTGTGCAATTATTTAGTTTGTTTGCTATAGAAACCTAATGATATTTTCAGGACATATGCAGACATATTAGTTTACGATGTACATCGCAACATCGCACAACATTAGCTAACGATATATACAGATAAGCACGATTGGAAAAAGAAACATGCAGATATAACCTATTTATAAAACTATTCCCTACACTAATTACACATATAGTACCGATGGTCATGCAAGTACGGACAGATTAAGTAAAAACATAGAAGAACGTGAACGTAAGAACATGCAATAAGACTAGATACAATTGAAACCCTAAACATTGAAATAATCACTTCACAATACTAACCATAAAAGCACAAACTTTCATGAAGAATCTCACCTAAGTCAAATTATATTATTATTCTGCCAAAGGGATTTTATAACACCACCCTGCAGTAAAGTTACGAAATCGAAATAAATTTTCTTCTGGACTGTGTGTGCGCCTCACAGACCTACCTGCGTATTTCCAGCTTCGCATTTATGCACTTTTGTAAGTTTTAGCCCACCTTACACGCGTTATGTATTTGAAAAGATAGGTTTCTAATGTTTTTAGAAAGTTTCATATACACGGTGTTCAATAAGTTCGGATACACTTTCAAAATTTGTTAAAAAATGAAAACATGTTTTTTATTTTTGGATTTATGTTATTGAAAGCATGCTTTACAAGGAACGTTTACAACATTTCTCTTGAATGACCCCCCTTTGTACTCCTTAACGAGCTTCAAACGTTTCTCGAACGCGTCGGCAGGCGTACGCACGGACTGCATGGGCATTTCGTCCCAGATTTTGAGAATTACCGTCTTGAAATGATCCAAAGTGCTGACCTTTGTATTCGTTCAGCTTCGCCATCATAGGACCAAACAAAAAGTCGAGAGGATTCAAGTCCGGGGAGCTGGGAGGCCGCAAAGTTTTGTCCAGAAAGTCGGTTAAATTGTCCCGACACCAGGCTTGAACCACATTTGCCGTATGGGCTGGTGCACCGTCCTGCTGGAACACGTAGTGCTCATCGCCGTAGAGGCTTCGGAGACTGGGGCAACAACCTTTCCAAAACCTCAGCTTTGTAGTACGCCGCGTTGATTTTGGACGTTTTTTTCAATAAACACCAAGGGTAGCTTACCACGTTTGCATACTGCCCCCAAACCATCACCGACGCGGCACTTTGGAACCGAGGGATGTTTATATTGGATTCAGGAATGCTGTCCCTCGATGGCGCCCACACCCGGTCATTTTGCATATCAGCGTGGCTGCTGCAGCACGAACAGTTTCTCGTCCGAAAAACAAACTCCTGACCAGCGTGCCGAGAGAGGATCCTCTTAGCTCGATCCAACCGCTTTTTGCTGGTAGCCTCCGAAACGCCATGGACCTTACGTTTTTTGTAAGGCCTGAAACCAAGGTCCTTGCAGAGTATGGTGTGAGCGGTTCCAATGGAAACGTTGAGATCTGCAGCCGTTTTCCGGATTGAGCGGTTCTTTTTGCGCCGAATTCGCTCCCTTACGATCTTGACGACCCGTGGCGTCCTCGCTGAACGCGGCCGACCGGATCTCGCACGGTCATTGGTCGAGGACGTCTCCCGGTATCGCCTGATGGTCGTGTAGACAAAGTTCCGCTTGACCCCATGCGATTTCAGCAGCCGGAATATATCGCCGGGTCGCTCACCGTTCAAAAACGCTTAATTACTGAAGTCCCGATACTCTTCATCGCGCGTAACAAACGAACAACAACTAACAGAATGTCAACACCGCGCACATTCGGTAGCGTATGAATGAAGCTAAAGCTGACACCAATACCAATGCAGAATATGTACATGGCGCATACCTACGCAATGATGAAAACTTGTATTCGAACTTATTGAACACCGTGTATACTAAATCTACTAAAAAAAGTTTCCTTCTTCATCCAAAAATGTTTAATAATTCAAAAACTTACATTGTTTATAATTCCTTCATTTTCTATTCAGTCAGACATTAAGAATCATTTATTAGCCCAGTAGTAAACAAGAGCGGAAGAGGAAAAATGCCTCTTCTTCTTCTTTGAACATTTTAAACTTATTGCTTTCACAATTCGCTCTTTGCTTGCTCTCAACTTAGTGTTTCAAATGCTCTTCCACAGTTATTAATTAAGAGCTTTCGATACCAGGTACCATTTTTGCATTAGTATGATTGTGTGGCAATTACTATCATACCCTATGCCCAGGGAGTCGAGAAAATTTTCTTAACGAAAAATTCCTGGATCAGGCAGGGAATCGAACCCAGCCACCTCCAGCATGATGTTGCTTTGTAGCCGTGCCTTTACCGACTAAGCTAAGGGAAGAAAAATGTTACATTTTATTATATCTGCTTCTGACATTATTTAGTATTTCATCAAAACATCCTTGTAAATTATTATAATGATGTTAAAATTATTATTAAAAATAATAATAATCATTTTTTATCTGCTTCAAGGAGGTTCCAGATTAATTTTTCTATTTCTTTTAATATAGGTCAAAGGATATTATTTGATTTTTAAAATCTTCAATTCTTCTGATTACATATCCAGACACAAAGAATAATGATTGTTAGAATTAAAAAAAACCAAAGCTGAAATTGAAAAGTTGCGTTGGTTCTTTTTCGTAAAAAACGGTTTGCTTTCACGAGAAAAACGTTGAAACTGTCAAATCAAATATTTTCTACTTGGTACATTTAAAAGTTTAAACTTTCAAAACGAATTGTAAAACTGTCAATTCGAAACCGTGGAATTGTTGAAAATGAAAGCAAATTATTTTTATTCCAAAATAAACTTTCAACGAGAAAGTGTCGTGCACTAAAAATAACAATATGCCATTTACATTGAAATAAAAATAAGTTTTATTTAACATTAAGAGGTTTATTTTTCAGAAAAATTGTAGACTTTTCAAACCGAATGAAAGCAAATTATTTTTAATCATGAAATGAATAAACCGAATGATTTTGCATGAATGCAAATTATTTTTATTCCAAAATGAACTTTCAACATAAAATTATCGTGCTTTTAAAAAAAAGTATGATGTTTGGATTGAAATTAAAATTTTTGTAACATGAAAAGGTTTTTTAGATGAATCTTTCACACTTTCACCCCATGTCTCAGACAAACAGCAGTTCTGATAACAACTCGGCTGAAAGATGCTATGTAGTTTTCCAAATCACGAACAAATTCCTTCAATGTTCGATAAGCGATTGTAACTCATCTATCGGATTCCATTATCCCCCGTCACCTGAAAAAAATAGAAGCAAAAAAAATACTATCTTTCCGGAACTACTCAAATCGAAAACACAGCGCACTTACTTTTGTTTTACAGAAAACGAACAACCATTTTCCTTGCAATTTTGACCTAACGCTTACGAAAGCTGCCGAGAGCAACAAAAATCCGCACGCGGACAACAACATTGAACAATTCCAAACGGCGACGACTTGATTGTGTTGGTGGATTTGACAGTTCTACAATTTTCATTGTAAAAGAAAACACTTTTAAATTTACACACTGAACCGAAACAAAACACTTTCAAATCAAACAAAGAACTTTCGTTGTAGATAATTTTACTTTCAATTTAATGAAAAATACACAATTTTCAGAAGAAAAATGCAAAACTTTTAATAAAACAAGATTTATTTTTTGTGTGATGCATATGCCATGAATACATATATATTTTAATTGTTTCATCAGTAGTTTTATGTTTTATTGATATTTATACTTCATTTGATTGCAAAATTTTAGAGTTACATTCTTCTGCCAATGATTGAGCTGTGAAGAGGCATCATGCTGCATACTTTTATCATATAACTTGCATTGTTTTCTGAATTATTTCATCGTATAGACTGTGCTGATAATTATAAATACACTAATGGTTAACCGTCAATTCCAAATGCGTGCAGTATTCAACCAACTTCTGTCTGTGTCCTGTTGTTTACATCCAAATTAAACTAACGTTGTATTTTTTTTCGATTTTGCGCACGGAAGTTTGCGTAGTCTTTCTACCGAGCAAAGAAACCGGATTGTGCACTAGCGGTGCACCGTCAGCGGTCTTTCGATCAGAAGATTGGATAAGGAAGAATGTGTGAGTGTTGGAGCAGTTCAAACCGCATTACGGAAGTATCAACAACAGTGCTCTATCGTAGATTCCCCGAGACGGGGTAGAAACGCAGGCGCTACAATCGACAAAGTAAGGGACTATTTCAAGCGGGGCCCTTCAGCATCAGTCTGAGTTGTGATGAAAAAGCTAAGTACTTTGGTGACTATTGTTATGTGTGCCAAGAAGAAAATGGGCCTGCAAACTCGTCGAAAGTATTTAGAAGCAGCCAAAAAGAAGCAAAAACATGCTGAATCTGTGAAACCTAGGGCTCCAAAGCTGTACGATAAACTGCTGACCAAAAAACCGGGTTGTGTTATCATGGAACCAACATAAACTCTGCCGGGACCAAAGTTTTATAACTCGCCGAAGGGAAGGATGTTCCTGGATTAGTAAAAGCCATTTACACCATTTAAAGGGTGTCCACAGTTAAATTGCATCACTTTCAATAAGCTGTAACATTTCGCCCTTTAGGTTGATTTCAACGAAATGTTGGGTGAAATGACCTCAGCATGTATTGCTTATTCCATTTACCAAGCATTGGATGGGACATTCAATAAATGAGTCGCGGCAACTTCTTTCAATAAAGGGGAACCTGTAGGACGACTTGCGACGACGTGGTGTACAGACGAACAGCTGTGAAGTTGTTTTTCTTTCGTTGCATAATGGATGTGATTTTTAAAGTTACATTTCTTCTCGGAAGTGTTTTTCTTCCTGTGATTTTCATTGTATTGCATTTGTGTGCGAAGTACTAATTGTATTCGCGCTGTTTCATTCGAAAAGGATGATGTGAAAATGTTTGCTGAATAGCGGCGTGCTACTTCTGTAGAGACATAAATGCATCCTTTAGCAGCACATGGAAGCCGTGACGACTGAACATCAACGACCAACTCCGGTGAGATCTATCTGATTATAACTAAATCTGAACGATACTGCTAAATACGTGCCATCCTCAAAACAATAATATATGATGAAGGAAGTGTATGTACAGTATCTATATCCATTTGATGTTTGTACTGTGTTTATCTGGGGCTTGTTGTAAGTGAAAGTACTAACCCGTAACGCTGGTAGATCACCTTTTCGTGGTGCGTTACGGGGTATCAGATCTACCACCGAACTAGGGAACATATTAGTTTTTTGTAGTCAAAGGAACGTATAAAAGTCCTTATTACATTTTATGTCACGTGAAAAGCGACAATACTCGGATTCGTCCACCGAGGATGAGCTTGGAATTAGGAAAACATGGTAAGTCTTCATTTATGTGAATTCTCAGTTTCTATTTGATGTTCTATAGTTTGAATCGGTTAGGACTCGGGTTCTGATGCATGGTCAATATCGGAGTCATTGATTGTTTTGTTTGCACTGAATTCGGTTTTGACTGATGAAGGGGCGCGCCTTTGAAAAGTGCTCTCACTCCTCAAAGGGTTTAAAAAGCAGAAACTTTCAATAGAACTTAATTCATTGCCAACAACAAACAATGACAACTGTAACAACACCGAATACTTCATCATTTCTCAACAGTAATGAAGTAACTCGACATGCACTAAACAAAGGATACGGGATATACCACAATAGATCAAATTACTGGTCGCAGTGGTTTATGTCTCGAACAGAGGAAAAAAAAAGTGAAAGTGGCTTCGGAATGGACGTTAGTAACCAGGCATTCTGAAATGGGTCTCTGAAACTCAACAGCGCTAACACCTTCAACTCCTGGGCTAAAAATGTTAGTCGTGTCGACAACAGTTCGATAAACTGCAAACATATTTTCTTCCAAAAAATCACTGCCGGACGGTGGCGTTTGACTGTATATACACATATACTCACACAAATGACCTCAGCATGTATTGTTTACACTGCGTGAGTTTCATTGTGAAATGTATCGTACTTTCGAAAATGGAGTCGAACAGCAAGTGCGCGAGAACATTTTGCACACGCACCTCGACAACCCACTTCTTTCGCACCAAGCCATCAGAAGATGTTGAAAATTCACCAGTCTACTGTGTCTCGTGTCATAAAACGTTTCGGGGAACGTTTAAGGCTGGATCACAAAAGCGCGCTGAGCGTCGCGTCGCGTTGCGTCGCGTTGGACTTTGTCGTCACCATTTTATACTAAAACGCGCTTTCGACGCGCTTGACGCGTTTGTCGCCACAATACACCTTCAGCGTTGAAGCGTTTGTTATGATTTTGAAATTTCATTATGTGACGTAGTGTTCGGCGTTTAGTTTGATTTATCATAATTAAGGTTCTGTTTCCAAAAAAAAGTGTGAGAATCTCGCCCGAAATGGAAAGAATTGTACTCCCTGCTGCTGGCATGATAGCTTTGTATTATATAAGCGTTTTCGTAATCAAAGGTAGACCTCGGCGTTGGTGGGTTCGCCCTTCCAACCAAAACCGTGCCACTGAAGGATACTTCGAAACCGAATTCGATCGAATGCGACAAAAAGATCCGGATTACTTTCGCGAATCCATACGTATAAACCCTTCCACTTTCGACCTACTTTTGAGGAAAGTTCGATTTCAGCTTGAGAAGTTCTCATTTCGAATGCCAATTTCTCCAGGATGTAGATTGTTCCTCACTCTTATGTAAGTGTTTTTGAATGTTTATGTACAATAAACTCCAATATTTCATAATATTTTCCAGGTATCTTGCTCATGGCACCCCAGTTGCCATAATGGCCAGGATGTTTAAGATGGGTGAATCAACGATTCGGAACATTATGATGGAAGTATGCGTCGTCCTTTGGGATGTCCTTGTCCAAGATTATTTACCACCCAGACAACCAAAATGCACGTATATTGAAAGTTGTCTTTATGATATACAAACATATATGTAAGTAAACAAATCGTACAGAATGCAAAAAATATGGCTTATACGTGCAAAAGTGGAGGCCATATAAGGGCAAATTCAATTGTTTTCTTAAACGAGTTTATTTAATATCGTATGCGATTGAATTTGCAATAACAAATTCGATTAAAAAAACCTTAGCGATGTTTATCCGATTAAGTTTGTAACGCAGTACGATGAATAAATGACACATCGTATATAAGTCGAAAACTTGCACTCTTTACGATATAAAGGGTGATACGGTCAAAATTTGGTCAAGGGAAAACGCGTGTAAATCGGTGAAATCGTTTATTTAAAAAATCAAATTAAATTTCTTTTTCAAGTTCAATTAGTATAAAATTCAGGAAAAATATTCAGTTAGGCTTCCGCTTTTCCAAATCCGAATTGCCGGGCCTTACGCTTGACCCCTGCCATCAGATTTTGTACAGCCACCTTGTCCACCTTCTTCGCCGCAGAAAGCCAGTTTGCCTTGAACTGCTGCTCGTCCTTAGCAGTTTTTTGGTCTTCTTTAGGTTCCGCTTGACAATAGCCCAGTATTTCTCAATTGGGCGGAGCTCTGGCGTGTTGGGAGGGTTCTTGTCCTTGGGAACCACCTGCACGTTGTTGGCGGCGTACCACTCCATGGCCTTTTACCGTAATGGCAAGATGCCAAATCCGGCCAAAACAGTACGGAACAACCGTGTTTCTTCAGGAAAGGCAGCAGACGTTTATTCAAACACTCTTTCACGTAAATTTCTTGGTTGACAGTCCCGGAAGCTATGAGAGTGCTGCTTTTCAAGCCACAGGTACAGATGGCTTGCCAAACCAGATATTTCTTTGCGAACTTTGACAGTTTCGTGTGCTTGAAAATATCTGCTACCTTTCCCCTTCCTTTTTCCGTATAAAACTCCTGTCCCGGAAGCTGCGTGTAGCCGGCTTTGACGTAGGTTTCGTCGTCCATTACCACGCAGTCAAACTTCGTCAGCATCGTCGTGTACAGCCTCCGGGATCGCGCTTTGGCCGTCGTATTTTGTTTATCATCGCGATTTGGAGTCACTACCTTCTTGTAAGTCGATAGTCCGGCTCGTTTTTTGGCTCGATGCACGGTTGTAGACGATACACCCAGCTTATTTGCGGCATCTCGGAGAGATAGGTTAGGGTTTCGCTTGAAACTACCGGCAACTCTCTTTGTCGTCTCAGCGGCTTCCGGTTTTCGATTTCCCCCCGATTCAGACTTCCTGGCTGTCGACAAACGTTCCCCAAACACTTTAATTACATTTGTAACGGTAGATTTGGCAACTTTTAGCGATTTTGCCAACTTTGCGTGCGAGTAGCTCGGATTTTCGCGATGCGCGAGCAAAATTTTGATACACTGCTCTTCTTGCTTGGACGGCATTTTGACAACTGAAGAGTGAATTCCAAAATCAAAATAGGAGCAACATTCTACACACACACCTTCAAAATGAGGGGTGTTCAGGTTTTTTAAATGCAAAATTGAAAGAAATACGTCAAGTTGATATTGACCAAACTTTGACCGTATCGCCCTTTAACTTAAACATAACACGAAAAAGGCCACAATTTATTGCGATGTTGACATAAAATATAGGAATATACGATACTTTTTGAACACTGTTTTACGACTTGTGGTTGTCTGGGCAGTCCCACAAGAAAAAGACTTCAAGAGATATGCCGAACAGTTTGAAGAGAAGTGGAAATTTCCTAATTGTTGCGGTGCCATTGATGGAAAGCACGTAGCTATACGATGTCCGCCGAATGCTGTTTCCAATTATTATAACTACAAAGGATTCCATTCAGTTGTTCTCATGGGATTATGTAATACCAACTATGAGTTTTTGATGGTCGATATTGGTGCTTTCGGTGGCAACAGTGACGGAGGTATTTTCTCCAGTTGCATTTTTGGCCGACTATTGCTGCAAAATCAGGTGGGCTTTCCCGAACCTTGTGTTCTCCCAAAAAAGTAATTTGATGAGACCTTTCCCAGGCATAGATCTTGATCCAAAAAAAGAAAACTTTAACACTCGGCTTAGCGTTGCAAGGAGAACAATCGAAAATGCATTCGGAGTCTTAGTTTCCCGATGGAGGATTCTGAGCAAAACAATGGATTTGCAACCAGAAAACGCGGAGAAGATTGTTAAAGCTTCAGTAATTCTCCATAATTTTGTGAAGAGGTTAAATTCATCAGTTTATTGTCCAGAGAGGCATGTTGACCAGATAGACAGTACGGGTAACATAACCTTCGAAGGAGAATGGCGAACACAATCCGAACCACTACTGAGTGTAAGCGCTGGTGAAGTTCAACGAGGGAATAACTCTAGCAGAAATGCGATCCAGCTTCGAAATATGTTTGCTGAGTGTTTGATGATTAATTGAATGCCTAATAATAAATATAAAAAGTTTTTAAACATGACATACCTTGTTGTCTTTTATGAACTTGCATTTCATCCAAAATATCCTGTTTCTTCAAATGCCAAATGTCTCTGGTAGATCCACAGCATGGTTCGAGAGTTTACAAAGATTTTGTTTGGGTCTTCTTTTCCTTCTTCATTGTCTCTTTATTCCTACTGGAACTTGGCCTGCTTTATAGCATAGTGTTCTAATATCAATCCCACAGTTATTTATTGAAAGCTTTTCAATGCCTGCAATTTGCATGTATATGTATTTTGTGTGGCAGTTAAATGTGTGGGAGAGTGGACAAATACCGCACAGGGGAACTGTTGTAGGTTTCGGAATATTAGAAATATTAAATGGAACTCGACATACGTACAATACTCGCTAAACACATTTAATCTGAATAGCATCAGAGTTTGGACGTACAAAGCTTACTGAAAACTCCATTTCATATGCTTGTCATTTCAGTCCTAGTATTCGTGGGTAACGATTTGAATATAAACTCTTTCCCGGAGGAACTCGGATCTCGCAGGAGCTTCTTAAGTGGCCAGTATGGTCAAACACCCTCAGAATGTCCTCCGAAGACCTAGTTTTGTAAAATCACAAGGTTTGATATGTCGCAGCCTTGTTTTAGAAATGATTTGAATATGGCCTCTTTCCCGGAGGAACTCGGATCCCGCAGGGCCTCCCCAAGTGGCCAGTATGGTCGAACATCCTAAGAATGTCCTCCGAAGACCTAGTTTTGCAAAATCGCAAGGTTTGATGTCGCAAGCCTGGTTTTAGAAAAGATTTGAATATGGCCACTTTCCCGGAGGAACTTGGATCCCGCAGGGCCTCCCCAAGTGACCCGTATGATCAGAAATTCTCAAAACGTCTTCTCATTACCTAGTTCTGCAAAATCCTGAAGTTTGATATGTCGCAAGTCAGGTTTTGGCAACGATTTGAATATGGCCACTTTCCCGGAGGAACTCGGATCCCGCAGGGCCTCCCAAGTGACCAGTATGGTCAGAAATTCTCAAAACGTCTTCTCATGACCTAGTTTTGCAAAATCATGATATGCCAAATGCCATATTTCGCAACTAAACATATTTTGTCCATCATCCCTGGACAGGTACTTACCCCAGTACTCCAACCTTGGAATCCCAAACTACGGAAATTTTCGGAATAGTGCATATATACAATCAAGGATAATTTTGTGATCTATTGCAAAAAACCGCATCAAAATTCGATGGCTAATGATGGAGTATCATCAATTTTAAATTTTAAATTTTCTGTCTCAGAGGAGTTGGGGACGTACGTGTTAACCAGTACTCGGGCACAGCCAGAGGCGGTATTGCTTTATAATGGGTCACTAGTTTTTACACATTGAAGATGTATGTTAGTCCCAAACATCATCTGTTGGTTCTTTGTGTAAATACAGCTGATCTGGCAATAACGAAATCGCATCCGTGGGCGGTCAATCATGCTCATGCTCATATAAAATAAAAAATACAACAAGTTTATGATTCAAAATAACTGAAATTCTATTCGATGAAAAACATTCAATCAACTTGGAACTGTCTACTGTGATTCAGGATATAAGTATTCTACATTCTCGAGATCCTCTATTACCTTATGAACACGATTCAAAATTTCCATTTCCAGAGAACGAGCCACGAGAAGCGGAAGTGATTCTAATTTGTCACACAAATAACTGGCAAAAGAATCATGTCGGGACCTTTTCGCTGGGGTGCATATAGATTCCACCTTATCCGGCATGTTACTGAATCTGGCATCCATTTTTTTTCGCTTTCGAACAGCTGGTGTTTCCGGCTCGGTATCCTGTATTTCGCCAGATATTTCGTGTTCTTCGTTCGGATTTGCTTCTGAAAACGAAGTTGATTGTTCAGCTGGATTCTGTGACGGGCTTTGGTAATTTGAAGTTGTGCTACATCAATTTTAATAGGGATTAGGAAGGAAAATTATGTTTTTAATATTAATGCAACCTACGGTTTTCTCTGACAGTAAGCCTTCAGAAATCGCAACTCGTTGTAGTATTGCCATGATGGAACGTCAGCTGCTGCAGATCCGGAAGATGATGCAACGTTAATCTGGCCCTGCTCGCGGACAAATCTGTCTCTTAAGCTTTTCCAACGATTTTTTGTGGTATCAACTAATAATAAGAAAATGAATTTTATACAATTCGATAAATAGTACATTTTTAGGTTAAATATATGACAACTACCGGATTTTTTTATTTCAGTTGCTATTGTTGCCCAGATCTTCTCTTTTTTTAATAGGTTACGATAATTCTTACTTGATTTCGCCCACAAGCAATCATGCTGCTTAATTTTGTTTATCAAATGGCACGTACTTTCATAATCCATTGTTTTATTTACCGAAATCTCGATAATTATTTATACACAAACCGGAAACCAACGCGTTGATTATGATTTTTTTCAATTTAGAACATTTTCAAAGCATTAGTACAATGAAGCGAAGCGCACGACGCGTCTTTGTGATGGCTCATATGGTGAACAACATTTCCAATGCAACGCGTCAACGCGCTGTCAGCGCGACGCGACGCGCAGCGCGCTTTTGTGATCCAGCCTTTAACGGCATACGCTGAAGCATTCTCGACGGCAGCCATTTCTTCAACATTTAGAATTGATATAACTTAGATTCTGTACTAGATATTGAATATTTAATCACATCAGTCTGTATACTTACATGATATAAGCAATCTGATAGAGTTCGATTCAATGTTTATTCACTAGCAATCGAGATTTATCAATTTGAAATGGCGAGGAAATTTGCGAGAAAGAGATAAAATATAGGAACAAATACATGGAGCAGTGATTCACCTTAACTGTCGATCAGTAGAAGGTTAATGGTAGAAAAAGTATTCCGTACTATGTGAAGGATTACAAGTGACTGGTTGCTGCCTATAAACGCAAACCCAACTGTTCCGTTCGGGATGTCGTGAAAAAGCTGCACTTGACCAAGAGTTTTGTGCAGAAAGCCAAGAATTCAAATGTTTTTCCCGCTGGACTCCGTTCATTCAAAGTTCAGAGAGCTCCAAACCGCAATTATGAACAAAATAGAATATCTGGTAAACTGAGCAAGCCTTTCGTGACAACTGCAAATGCCTGAAAAAAAACGACTGCTTCCGTTTCTCAAAACACAACGTTCCTACAGCTTTTTGGCCGGACGTAGCCTCTTGTCACTACTCCAAAGATGTTCTGGAGTGGCACAAGATGAATGGTGTCAATTTCGTGCCGAAGGATCATAATTCCACAAACCCTCCAGAGTTGCGGCCAATTGAAAAATATTGGACTATAATGAAGCACGAACTTCGTAAGCATCCTAAAGTTGTCACTACAGAACAGGAAATGTTGAAGTCATGGTTGAAAACGGAAAAAAATATCGGTCCAAGCTTTGTATAAAATCTTATGCGTGGTATAGAAAATCTTGGATTTGGTAGAGAAATACAGTGAAATAAAAATACCTTAACAAAGAATATACATTGTATTTTATTTCCGGAATACTTCATGACAATCGGTTGAGAGACTTGTTTTTGAGGACAAGTTTAAATTGATGCAATTTAACTGTGGTCACCCTTGCATCCCAGTTTAGCGGTCAAGGAAGTTACTTTTCACCCCACCTAGTAGATATCATATACGGACTTATGTTCCAATAAAAACCACATTTACATAATACCATCTCAGCTCGTCGTGCCAAAAATCCGCTCTGGTCATAACGAAAATTTGCTCTTGATTTATTTATTTTTTATAATAAGACGTTTCAAACGTGTGAACTGTCCCGTTTGTTTTGATTGTAATGTCTCATCAACGACCTGTCCAGCCTAGTAAAGAACAGCTCTTTTTTTTATTCTCAAACCGGCTCAGTATATCCAACCGCAACAAACGACGCACGGTCAAGTACAAACAGATTGTGACTGCTGTCTTGCGGCCTTGTGTGTACTCTACCATCAACTATGGCTCCCCTTTCGTTAAAATTAATGCTTTAATTTGATGAAAACCTCGAAGATGTAGCAGCTAATTAAAGACGTTCAACGTGCGAAAAAGTGAATGAATTGTAGGTATAAAATACCCCGTCCGGTGCATTCCTTTACGCTTGAAGCTTCATGAATATGTGGCGAGATCAGCAATGAATCCCACAATACCTGTACGGACCGGAAAAACTGTCGAACGAATGGGGTAGGCAACGAAAATTGAGGATAATTTTTAATTACATTGATCATCGATATCTGGTCGATTAATTGGGTGAATAAAAAATGATTCTTCAGTAACATCGCGGAACTGATTCAGGTGGGTGAATTTTCGAGGCCTTTGATGTAGAATTTTAGCAAAAATAATAGCAATGTAACAGGTTCATGTAAAGACGAGGGTTCTGAGTTCACGAGGTTCACATACTTTAAGGGCTTACGTCGAAGCTCATATTTATGATTTGTTTCTTCGTTTGTTAGAACTGTGTTGTGTATGTACTCGCGTCGCGTTTCCGTTGAGTGCTTACGTCGAAGCACTCACGACAGCAGCCATTACCTCTAAATTTAGAATTTAAATATTTCAGAATCTCAACTACCCGAGCAGGAGACAACAACACAAGAATATCTATTTTCAATCATGATGAATGCCCTTGGTACTAAAGAACTCAGATTAAGAGGTAAAATACCTAAGAATTGCAAGCAATATATCTCTCGAATAACAAAACTTGTTATTTCGGAAACCAGGGAATACCTAAGAGGTATCACTTTCTTATTGTCTTACCTCAATTTGGTATTCGCATAAAATTGTGGGAACAATTTTATGCTATTGTCCTCAGGTATTTTACCTCCTAATCTGAACTGTTAAATACCAAGACCATTTATCAATTTATTCGCTCCTGCTCTGGGATGCAGTTGTTGTTATAAATGTGATGGATTTCGATTCGATGTTCATTAACTAACAAGCGAGATTTATAAATTATTACGAGAGAGAGAGAGAGAGAAAAAAAAAGAGGGAGAGAGAGAGAAAGAGAAAGAGAAGATAGGAAAAAATACATGTAAGAGCAATTCACCCTGAGGACAAGTTCTGAAAATGTAGATGCTGTGAAACTAACATATTCTAGCGTCAATTGTGTATTGAATTTGATTCTTTAAGGAGACGATTTTTACGGTTTTAGAACACAAAATTCATCAATTCTTGTATGTTTATATTTATCGGTTAATAAATGATCGGTTAATAGAAGGAAAGAAAAGTTGACAAACATTTTCAGATCGAATACTATCATAACCCATACATTTCGACGTCAGTTACCTCCTAAATGTGACTTTCGGCATAAATGACAGCCATCGGTTAATTGAAAATACTGCACGATGAGGCTGTAATGGATTTACGTAACAATGGTGGGAATGGGAGATATTACTTGTTTTAAGTTCTCCCGAAAAGTATTCTACACTGAAAAAATATTCGACTTAGCTACTACTGGAAACACATGTAGATATTTTCAATACTAAAATAAGTTACTTTTACCTGAATATCACATAGGCAAAGAAATTCTACTTGACTAACCATTTACATTTTACTGGACACATAATATTCACTTGATTTTGCAACGCATTTTTTCACTTATGTGAATTTCTAATCGATATTTTTCACTGATTACGTGATTTTGGTGTACGTATATTAATGGGAAAAGCTGATATGGCAACTTCTTTTTATACCTCTAATTCAGTATTCTCAGCAATCAATAGGAAAGCAGCGGTTTTTAGAACCTCATTTGAATACACCATAGAGTTTTGTTGTTGTTTTGGTTTGCTACACTGTAAACCATCCCAGTGCCCATTAATGGGTAAAATATCACCCATTTCAAACTTAAGTGGGTTAACTCCTTTAATGGGTAAACAATTTTACCCATTAATGGGTAAAGAGCCTGTACACGTCAGGCTATCGGGTACTTTTTTACGTTCGTTATTTGAAATGTTTCATTTCCAGAACGTTTGTTATTTGGAAAATGGGTATGAAATACCCATTTTTCAAATGTTCGGGGGGGGGGGTGGGTAATGAAATACCTATTTTTCGTGATTTGTTTTTAATGTTATATTTAATAATTAGCATTAGAATAAACATGTAGTAGATCGCAATAACTGTTTAATTCGTAACAACAACTCTTTAGCCATAGGCCTTTTACCTCTCAGGTATGTCAAGTTCAGGGGATTTTTACATCGGCAAACATTCCGGCGATCGGGTGGTCCATTGAAGCGGTCATTACATCGTGATCATCCAGAGAAATTCCTACATCGCCCAAACAATTCCTGAAGGTTTCCGTGGAATGTATCTGATGAGATTTTATTTTGACGTCAACTTGATGAAAGCTTGGATGTTACGCTCCGGAAGTAATACGTATTCAGAAGTACAATTCTACTGATGAAATTGAAGCATTTATTATAATAAATTAATAACGTACCTCTCAGTTTTTGGAAGCTTTCGCTATCCAATTTTACCTCCAGTTCTTCTATATTTTTCGCGTTTTCGTGGACTGGATTCCACGAAGTTTTTCGAACAGCGCACTTTTAACCTAACTTTTTACTATAAAATCGAGTCAGGAAAATGCTAAGATATTTTTTTCCCATTAATGGGTAGAAAAATACCCATCTTTTAGTCTCTTATTGAAAATAAAAAATGGGTCTTTAGTATGCAATATTTTGATTTTAGAAGTACCCATTTTTTTGACAGCTTCATATACTATCAAAAAATGGGTACATTTTTACCCATTAATGGGTACTGGCCGGTTACAGTGTATGTTATTTTGATGGAATATATGAGGGGTTATTCGTCGGCCGTAATGTTTGAAGGGGTGATGCGCTGGTACTTCCTTATAGCCAAAACATTTATATTTTCTTTTTGAAAATCCACCTCCTGGTATTATCAACAATCAATAGGAAACTAGCGGTTTGAAATTTGTTCACTGCTTTGAGACTGCATTGGTCCCAAGAACACCTTGCCCCTGCTACCTTTGTTTTGAAACTTGTAATGCATTCTTGCGTTTTTTTTGTTTTGTTTTGCTGTGATAGTTTGACAAAATATTTGATGGATTGTTCGTTGTGAGTTGTGTGTTGTAGGGATTATTATTTTTATCTTGGGACTGAGCTTGGACTTCGATGTGAGTGATACTTCCTGACTCAGAAAACTATATTCATTTCCTTCCTTAAATTCATCTACCAGCAGATAGTTTTTAAACTTAAATTTGATTATTTTTCACATATTGAACCACTCCGTCATGCCATATTATTTTACAAATACATCAGAGGCACTCAAAAATGCAGCTGATTACGTGTTGCAAACAATATAACAACTGTTTTACAGGCAGTTTATATGAACTTATTGTCGAACAAAATTGGGACTGCCAGCAATGGTTTCATCACGTGAAGATATTGTCGCGATATAAAAAGTAGGGGATGGTGTCCCAGTGGGTCTCTTTATGTGGCCTTCGCGGTGACTAGCGCCCTCTGCGCTCAATTCTATCGATGTCTGACCACGCTCTTAACATCCTCCGTCTTGCGTAGAGGCATGTTCTTCGGAGGTCGGCGATAGACTCCGTTCACTAATACACCGGTGATCTTCCATTCCTAGGTTTGACTTCCCTCGGCATGGTCACAACGACGATCGTGTAAGCGTCCCAATAAGTCGTTCGCCGAAGGTTCCTGGGTTTCGCGTAAGTTTCGTTCCCCCTCAAACACCTCTTTAAATGTCTCTACGTCAACGTAGGAGGTCCTCCATCTGCGGGCAAATGGAGTGGAATGCTTCCCCTTCCACACCCCGCCTTGTATTGTGAACGATGGCTGTGCAACGAACCGCCAAGTAGCTCGCTATGGGTGGAAGCCATCATCCACCCTTCCATTATAAGCAGCCCAGGACCGCTGAGAGTTATATCGATTATCCATACCGCCCCGTTTCTATTGTAGGCTCACTCCGGTACGCCACGTTGGCTGGCCCCTGGGATTGGCCAGGTGGCTTCCCCACCTAAGGCCTATCTTGCCGGGCCTTTTGCCCTGCCGCCACGCCTAGCTTGGTGGCACCTGCTTCCGATGCCGTGGCACTTCCGCAAGTGTCAAACATGCCAGATCCTTCATTAGACCGCCTTTAACGAATGGATTCGCTTTCTCATCGTTCCTGAGGTATTACCCTCCCATTTTTGTTGAATCCTCCTCCGTGCCGCTATCGAGGCCCACGGGGCGTGGTCGCTGCTGGCTGGCGATCTTATCGCCGGCACCGGAGGCGAGCAGGGAGGTCTGCGCGCGGCCCTGCCATGCGGAACGGTGTACAGAGTCTGACTCAGCGTAAGTCAGGTACAAGGTCATCTGACCTTACTCTGCCCGAATGGCGAGGTTGGGCGGTGAAGAATGAACGTGCCGGAGGCCCGCGAAGGACGGAAACAGCCCGTGCCGCTGGAACCTGCCGATTACTGCGCTCGGAATACCCGGCGTAGCCCAAGGGGAGATGAATGCAGCAATGCCGTTATGCACATCGCGCTAGCTGTCGTTACCATTATTGGGGTTTTACTGACATCTACCGCAATGTGCCGTACGGCACTCCCTTCGTAGTTCGTTTAGCCGTTAAGGAGAGCTTAACGTTTCCAAGGTCCACCACGGGGATGCGAACCACATTCACACCTCATAGAAAGCACCACTGGCATTAACTGGCTCACATCGTACAGTCGTTTATTAAGTCATCGTGGTTGCGCCTACCCACAGCTAGCTGTCAACTTACGAATTTATCCAACGGATAGTTAGAAAAGAATCCAACCAGGGAAATTGAATAGGGTGTCCTGAGAGGAGAGATTTTAACCGGTGAGAATAACCCGCGATTTGAGCCTCTTTTCTGGTCTTCTATGAAAGTAAGTTATTTCACTTCTTATCGTAAATCCAGCACTGACTGCTATTGCTAGGCTGACAATAGAGGTTCCATTTCCCGACCAATTTGCTTGTCCCGGGATTCGGGATAAAATTTGTTGCTTGTCCCTGGAAATGCTTAAAAACGCAATGTTGTGGTGAGGAATATGTTTTATTCATCAATAACAAAAATCAATGATTCAAATCAAGTAACTGGTCTTATCAATTTGAATTTGTTCTTCTGAAAATATGACTTCAAAGTAAGCAAACTAATGACTTTCGTCAGACGAGCGAGGTTTGCTTTTATAACAGATATTTCAGGAGTCTGCACAGATGCGCTTGCTATCGGTTGACGTCGGTTTGATTGATTTTAAGCCGCCGAAAATGATTTCAAGATTCGGGCACAACTTACCATGTAGCTCAAATAGTGACAGCTCTTTCGCGATTACTTTTGAACAATCAATCATTGCCGAATCAGTCTGGGATGGGTTGACATGTTCCTTTATAGCCGATTCCAGTTCTTCACGCATGCTCGATGGGGTCGATTCTGAATCGTCATGCATACAGGACAATCCAGCATTCAACTCGGCAGCATCATCATCGGTCTGTCTTTGGCAGTCTTGCAACAATCGAACTCCCAGTTCCTTGATGAACTTAATCATTTGCGTTTTCGATGAGCTTTCCAGTTCTGCTGGCACTTGCGTTGACAACGAAAGACCTTGAAGAAATTTCAGCGCTGTTATTATTTTCTTTTGGCGCCGTTCGTTGATTCTTTTCGTGATTGCATCGAAGAGGTCGTTTCTAACTTTGGAGTTACTTTTCTTAAGCTTCGAATACAAGAAACTCAAGCTGCCTTCCGCAGACAACAATGTAGCAATGCTTCCGAAGCGAGTCTGATTGGCTGGAAAGTGTCTCTTTGATGCAATTAAAACCGCGAATGAAGTGCTCCAGCATCGTTTCAGTCGAGTTTCAACGAGTTTGGACGTCCACACACAGTTGAAGTGGTCTACATAACATTTTCGTCATCGTTTCTTCGAAGCAGTGCATTATTAACGAGGCGATTTCCGAAAAAAAAATGAAGAGGACTCATAACTCGAATACGTTTCAGAGACTCTCCAAATCGCATGGTGTACAAGTCTATAATAAAAATAAATTAGTTGTAATAAATTAGTGAACATGAATATTCCAATATATTTACCCGAAGAACCAATTTCATCATCAATGGAAACAATGTTTTGAATGGAAATGACAGCTTGTGTAGGCAAAAATGCGAATGCCTACTGAACCAACCCAAAAGAAATGATGCATTTTCATGAATGATGTATAACATCGATGTAGGTACAGTTAATATGTATGGTGGCGTTGTATGGGTTATATTGAATGCGCGTAAACGGAACACTGAAATTTATTGTGAAGTATCAAAGCGAAAAAATATGTAAGAAATGTGTGTCCCGGAAATCCCAAGATTTTCGGGACGGTGAAAAATCCTATCCCGGAATTTTTCAAGATGCCGGGATTTTTTGTCCCGGGATATCCCGGGTTGGAACCTCTAGCTGACAATCAACCAGTCGCTCAACCAGTGGTTACCTGCAACCGGCTGCTCAGCCATCCACTGCTTGGTCACCGGATGTCCGCCAATGCACCGATGGTTGCTTAGCTATGGCCAGCTGCCAATTTTACGCTGAATGGTCATTACGTAATAATTGTACTGTTTATACAAGTAGCAACGTTATACAATTGTGTTCCTACAACGCAGTGGGTAGTCCCAGAGTTCCAGCACGATTTTCAACGGCCATGAGATGATCTGCACATATAATTTACCAAAGCTACTAATCATCGAACTAGTTTTGGCACTAAACTAATGTTATTATTTCCGCAGTAATGAAGATTCTCTAAACTTCCAGAGGCTACAATAGCTTACTCTCGTAGCTTCAACATAAACAGTGGGAACCGAAGGATACACATACAGACATTGTTAAATCTATCTCTTGTTTCTATTTATTGTTCGAAATCTGTGAACTGACTTCACTATTGTGTAATAATATTTTCTCCAGGGACTTAGTTCAATTATCATGAACATTGTAATGCAAGCCAGCCAGATTGTATTCTTATTATTCTTTGCGTGAGGTTCAGGATGCTTTACAAAGTTATTTGAGGAGAATAATATTTTCTTTAATGAGTTGTTACCGTTTCAAATTTGATTTGGCTGAGCAAGTTTGCCCAGAGCCAGTTATTTTGATAATATTTTATGAGCAAATAATTGAGTTTGGCACATTAGTGATCACAGTATTCATAAATTGAGGTGAATGGCAAGAACTTGAAATCATTTTCAAAAATGGGACAGTCTCTTTACATGTTGCAAAAGTATAACAGATAAACTAATCGTACCGGTTAAACTTAGCCAAGTTGAGGTCATTTGAAGATCATGGGGCAATTTGTTCTGCTTAACAATTGAACCATACAAAGTTAAAAAAAAAAGAAAATCGAGAATATTACTGAAAATTTTATCAAACTGTGGTTCAAATCTGAGATGGTGGGTTACAAGTGGCTTGTACATTTTGAAAAAAATCTCGAAATCGAACGGTTAAGAAAATGTACTTACACTTATTATTCTGCCAAAGCTCCCAAATAACAAAAAATAGTCTTTCAAAACCAATTTGGACGCGCGCCTGTACAGCTCTACTACATTCTCCCAATTATTTTCTAGCGCCAGGTCAGTCGATTCCCGCCTCGAACACCAAATGGTCTGAAGGTCATCGGTCTCAAACTTTAAAGTTTATTTCATGCTCTAGAATTTGGCTCGCTGCTTTGCTGCCGCCGTGCGTTGCTTGTGCTGGTAGGTGCTACTGTTTTGGTGGCTAAAGTTAGACTTTTTTTTGTTTGCACAAAGGCAACCATCTGACGGGGTATCGTATCGTTCGGGATTAGTGGTAAACCGTTGCAGCGTAAGTATAGTAGATGACTATGACTCGGTGGTTTTTTTTTTCTGGCGTTTGCCCTATAAATTGAGCAATACAGCATTCCTTGAAGCGCTCGTTTTCACGCATTGGAGGTAAAACTTTGCCTCGATGATGACAAAGCCATGCTGGTGATGGTGGAGGTTTGTAAATTAAGAATGAACTTCATCGTCATCGTTCCGTACGATGGCCGATGGCCGATTGGCTACTGATGTTGTTTTGTTGTTGATGATGGTGGTAATGACTGTGCAGATAAATTAGGACAAGGTAAGTCTCCTTTTTTCCCGCTCTGTTACACGTTAGCACGCAGGCACAGACAGTCCGGCAACAGCATCCAATTACTTCCACATATGTGTGTAATGATCATGTTCAACATGCCGCTGGAGGTAAAATTTAAATTTCGATGGACTTGTGCTTTCGTTTGACACCTCTGCTCTTCGTTTTTATTTTCTTCTCGTTTTCTACAGTTCTACGGTCCGGTCGATTCGGGTGTGCGTTCAAATTGATCGAAGGTTCGATCAGTTGACCGATGTCTGTAATCATAAAATTATTTTCTCATGCTATGCGTTGCTTACAAGGCATGCCTGTTTCAAGTCATAAAATTGGCTATAATTTTATTTATTAAGAGCCACAGCATGGGATGTTTCTGTTTTAAATCTGTGATAATTATAACTTTTATCAGCACCATAAGTGACGTTGAGAGAGATATTAATTTATACTAATAGCCATAAATGACCATACTTTGTATACTGTCGAAGTATTTCATAGTGTTTTGAATATATTATATCTTTCAAGTCTTCGACAGTAATTATCAACAGATGAATTTCCCTTTCAACAAAGAGCGCCAAAGAATATGCGACTGCCTCAATATTCTGATTTTACACCGTGATCAATAAATTCGGATACACTTTTTCATGCGCTTGTAAAAGCATGCTAAGCGTATATTTTGAATATGTTTTTGTGATAATTTTACTTCTGTGTATATCCTGACACATGCGCTTGATATTCATTTCGGTCAGTTATTGTTTGCTTGTTACGCGAAATGAAGCAATTCAGGGAAAGTGTAGTGAAAGAATTTTCAAATGGCGACCGCCCTGGCAAATCTTTTGGCGTTAAGCGTAACTATATATACAAGTTCATTGAAGGATATCAGAAGACGTCCTCTTTGGATGACAGGAAAATGTGTCCTCGTTCGGTACGGACACAGCGAAACATCAAAATCGCAAAATGGAACAAATGCGATGCAATCAAAAACGTTCATTACAGAAAATGGCGTCAGACCTGGACATTTCCTACAGATCGGCTCATAATATTGTACGACGTGATCTTGGATTCAAGGCTCTAAAAAACGTGAGTTTCATGGCGTTGTCGAACCATCCAAGCAAAAGAGGTTGGATAGAGCAAAGCTGATACCATCGCGGCACGCTGGTCATGAGCTTTTTCTTTTCTGAAGAGAAACTATTTGTCCTGCTGCAATATTACTGGAATAATTAATATTATTAATATGATAACATTCCTGCGCCTCTGATAAACGGTTTTAAAGTGCAGCTTTAGTGATGGTTTGGGGCGCAATTTGCATGCGAGGTAAACTACCGTTGGTTTTCATCGATAACTATGATGTATGATGTATGATATGTTCTACCACCCATTGTAGCACGGAAACTACGTCCGACAACAATAGGCTCTCCTCTCTGTTAGACTTGATCAAGCTTTAATAACCACTGATTATCCTAGTCATGTCATTGTATGAAGGGCCAAAAAGGGGTTGGATGGATCGATAGGCAACATCACTGAAACGTATCCACAGGATATAAAGAATCTCCTTCCAACAACAAGACTGAACAGTTGGTCACAAGAGCAAGCTATCTAACATAAGGATGCCCCAATAGGCGGGAGAAGAGCTCGCCCTTTATTCACAAACTGTTAGCAATGGGGAGTTGGCATTTCCACTCTCCCCATCCAGAGTGCTTCAATCGGGTGCCCTGATGGTCCCTCCTGTTCCCATGAAATATTTATATAATAGTTATATATTTATGTAAATGAAAAATAATACAATCATTCATATCTATTATATACGATCTCCATTCGGTTGATCCTGAAATGCAAGAAATATAGTCAAGTGTTTTAGTGTAGAGTTCCGTGGTTCGCGCTTGAGCGCGTTTTCGTTCGTTTTCACTGATAGCAGCATTTCACCAAAATCTTGTATCCTGAAAAAGTTTGTTAAATTTTACAGAACTAACATTTTTTTTTTTTAAATCATTTATTTGTACAGGCTCAATCGAATAAACTTTACAGAGCCAAATTTTCATACTTTTATACATCATTTATCTTAAAACTAAAGTTAGGAGGATAGAGCCGATTACTCGCGGCCGTCTCGAGGTTAATAGGAATTACAAATTACGGATGGGAATTTAAAGTATGGTTTACATAACACATTAAATTTAAATTCTAAATTATTGAAACACTTATAACTACACAACTTTTGGTTTTCTTTTTAATCGAACATTTTTGAAAGAGAAAAAAAAACACACGAACACAGAAAAAAAACTTATACTAAACATACATGTTAAACTAACTACAATCTAATGCTAATGTTAGTCAAAAACACATAAATGAGTTTCATGTACTCCAAATCACGTACAGCCAAAATATCTCGAATTGGCACATTGGGTTGTCTACCTCGAGCCCGAAGGGAATCATAAAGCCTCGATCTGAAACCACGATGCTCAGCACAAGACCAAATAACGTGATCTGCGTCCTGATAGCCTTGTCCACACTCACAGAGATTGCTGTCGCTCAGCCCAACCCGGTATAAATGAGCGTTCAAAGAATAATGATTGGACATGAGGCGAGACATGACACGAATGAAGTCTCGACCCACATCCATCCCCCTAAACCAAGATTTCTTCGACACCTTTGGGATGATAGAATGCTGCCATCGCCCCAAATCTCCTTTACTCCATTTATACTGCCAGCTGACGAGTGACTGTTGACGAAAAATAGTAAAAAATTCGTTGAAGGCGATTTGTCGATCACAAATATCGCCTTCCATAGCGCCCACCTTTGCAAGCGAGTCCGCTTTCTCATTGCCCGGAATTGAACAATGAGATGGGACCCATACAAAGGTGATGATAAAATAACGCAAAGATAAGGCACTTAGAAGCTCCTGTATTTTCATGAGAAAATACGAGGAGTGCTTTACCGGCCTCAAGGAGCGAATAGCCTCTATAGAACTGAGACTATCCGTGAAAATGAAGTACTGATCCGGTGGTAATGAGGTAACAATTTCTAGCGTAAAATGTATTGCCGCTAATTCAGCGACATACACAGAACAAGGGGCTTGAAGTTTACGGTTGGCGCTATAAATTTCATTAAATATACCAAAGCCTGCTGACTCCTCTATCAAAGATCCGTCAGTGAAGAACGATTTAGTGGAATCAACTTGGCCAAACTTTGCAGCAAAAATCAACGGAGCAATCATAGGACGATGATGCTCTGGAATTCCACGAAGCTCCTGCCTCATGGATAAATCAAAATGAACCGAATTGTCGAAATCGGAGAAGCAAACACGATTGGAAATGTTCGGCGAAGGGCTGACATCCTGTGTTATGTACAAATGGTACAAGGTCATGAAGCGGGTTTGAGGGTTCAACTGAAGGAGCATCTCAAAATTTTCGATCACCTGGGGGTTCATAACTTCACACCTGGTGAGGAGCCGGAGAGATAATTCTGTAAACCGATCCGAGAGTGGCAACATGCCAGCCAGCACTTCAAGACTCATGGTGTGAGTCGAGTGCATGCAACCTAACGCGATACGAAGACACCGATACTGAATACGTTCCAGGTTGATGATGTGCGACCGAGCCGCTGAATGAAAACAAAAACTACCGTATTCCATAATCGACAAAATCGTTGTCCGGTACAACGTTAAAAGATCTTGTGGATGAGCTCCCCACCAGGTCCCGGTAATTGTGCAGAGAAAATTGATCCTTGGCTGGCATTTTCGCTTCAGATACTCAATATGGGATCTCCAGGTGCACTTAGAATCGAACCAGACCCCAAGATATTTAAATGACATAGAATGAGCTATCGGCTTACCCCAAATTTGAAGCTTCGGTTGTGCTGGGTTATGCTTCCTAGAAAAAACTACCAACTCAGTTTTCTCCGTAGAGAATTCGATACCTAGCTCTAGAGCCCAAGTAGACAAATTGTCCAAGGTATCCTGTAAGGGTGCTTGCAGATTGACCCCATTGGGTTCCGTGACAGACACTTCGCAGTCATCTGCATGTTGTCTCAACGTACAGTTGTCACTTATGCAACCGTCAATGTCTTTGTCATAAAAATTATATAAAAGGAGGCTTAAACAGGATCCTGGGGAGACCCATGTAGCTAAATCGTGAAGCTGTAGAGGTTCCATGAGAAAAGCTCATATGTTTCTCTGACAGCAAATTGTACAAAAAATTATTCATTAATGGTGAAAAGCCACAAGCGTGGAGTTTATCTGAAAGAACTTCAACAGATACTGAATCAAAAGCCCCTTTATGTCCAAGAATACAGAAGCCATTTGCTCTTTTTTAGCAAAAGCTAACTGAATATCCGTGGAAAGCAACGCGAGACAGTCGTTCGTTCCCTTACCCCTACGGAAACCATATTGAGTATCTGAAAGCAGGTTGTTCGTCTCAACCCATTTGTCCAGACGGAAAAGGATCATTTTCTCCAACAACTTTCGAATACAAGATAACATCGCGATGGGTCGATAGGAGTTGTGGTCGGACGCGGGCTTACCAGGTTTTTGAATGGCAATAACTCTCACCCGTCTCCAATCATCCGGTACAATGTTGAGTTCCTAGAAACTGATTAAACAAGTGCAACATGCGCCTCTTCGCGACGTCTGGGAGGTTCTTGAGCAAGTTGGACTTGATCCTATCAGCGCCTGGAGCCGTATTGCCACACGAAAGGAGTGCGAGAGAGAACTCTACCATTGAAAAGGGTTGGCTAATCTCATCTATCGAATACGTGTTATCGCGAGGAATCATCCGTGCCGGCACAGAATCTGGACAAACTTTTCGCGCGAATTTGAGGATCCATTGGTCCGAGTACTCTTCGCTCTCGTTGTTCGTAGTTCGGTTACGCAACCTTCGCGCCGTGTTCCAAAGAGTACTCATCGACGTTTCGCGCGATAGCCCGTTCACGAATGTTCGCCAGTAACCGCGTTTCTTGGCCTTGATGAGGCTCTTAAGTTCGCGTTCGAGAGCCGTGTATACTTCGAAGTGCTCAGGTGTTCCACGTCTACGGAAAACTTTAAACGCGTCGGACTTTTACGGTAAACCTCGGTGCATTGCTGATCCCACCATGGAGAAGGAGGTTTCCTGCGAGATGACGTCACTGGAACTGGTCGAGTTTGAGCTTGAAGCGCGCTGTCTAAGATCAGGTTGGAGAGGAAGTTATACTCTTCCAGCGGTGAAAGCCTTTCTACCGTCGTTACGGCTTCATCTACTGCTGTCCTAAACTTTGTCCAATCGATGTGACGGGTAAGATCATACGTGACGTTAACAGATTTCGACGGATTGAACCCGGTGGCAACCGAAATTTTTATGGGCAAATGATCACTACCGTGGGGATCTTGAATCACATTCCATGTGCAATCCAACGATAATGAATTCGAACAAAGTGTGAGGTCTAATCTACTGCCAACTGAGGATGTACCAGCCAAACGTGTTACTTCTCCATTGTTAAGTACTGTCATATTGAAGTTGTCACAGAGGTCATATATCAGGGAAGACCGGTTGTCATCGTACAGTTCTCCCCAGCCTGTACCATGAGAGTTAAAATCTCCCATGACCAACCGCGGAGCAGGAAGAACCGAACAAACATCAGAGAGTTGTTTTCGGTTGATGGAGGCTCTTGGAGGAATATAAACGGAAGCTATGCAAAGGCTTTTATTTTTAATAACAGCCTGACATGCGACAACTTCAATACCTGGAATAGGAGGATAATTCACTCTATAGAAGGAGTAGCACTTTTTGATCCCTAAAAGTACTCCCCCTCCACGTGAATTCTCACGATCAAGACGAATAATATTGAAGTCATGAATCGGAAGATTGATTTCGGAAGAGAGCCATGTTTCACAAAGAGCGAATGCATCACAACCGGTAGTGTGAGCTAAAAATTTAAAAGATTCCAATTTAGGAATCAAACTTCGACAATTCCACTGTAGAACAGTGATCAAATCCCCGACCTCATTTGGAAAATTATCCATCGAAGGAAATGATTGCTGCAAGGATGGGCCACTTAATTGTCAATTGCTTCAAAAAGGTCTTCACTGTTGGAAGCATTGCCAAAACAATGCTTTTGAGAGGGTCAGAAATTTCAAGGTACTTGAAGATACCTTCGGCAATGTCATCAAATGAGAACAGCCCACTTGAGGAGGGGGCTTCTGTTCTTAAAATAGGGGTGTCAGGGGTTTTGGATGTCCCCGGGAGAGATGGAAAGTCCTGGGTGTAGTTAGTACTATGGAAACCAGGAGGAATTGTGTTTTCCTTTTTTCCACCTCTTTTTGATATGGGCAAGCTGGTCTCGGGCTTCTTTTCAACAACTTTCCGTGGGCGGACGCGTCTTCGCTTCCTTGAAGCACCTTCCGGAAAAGTGAACGACGTTCCCTCTTCAGCCGAATCAAAGTCAGACTCGTCATCTGACAGAGGAGCAAAGGGATTTGTATTGGCACTGGGTGATGGTGAGGCTTTTTTCACCATTTCGGCAAAAGATTGCCTGGAACGCTGTTTCAGCGAGCGTTCTAATTGTTCCCCGCGTTGTTTGTACGCCGGGCACGATGAGAGAGCATGAGGAGGAGTTCCTTTACAAAAAGCGCATTTAGGTGTGCTGTCTGCGCACGCGCCATCCTCATGCTTCTCTCCGCAGTTGGAGCAGCGCGCTTTATTGCCGCAATGGGAGGTCGTATGTCCCATCTGCTGGCATTTCTGGCAGATCATGACCCGAGGTACAAACAATCGCACAGGTAGCCGAAGTTTTCCCAACTCGACGTATTGAGGGAGGGCTGAGCCAGAGAAGGTCACGCGAAACGAGTCTGACGGTGTAAACTTTTTTTCACCCTTATTGGTCGACACTGCGCCAAGTTGGCGCACATCCAGTATCTTAACTGGTGACAGCAGAGGGTTCTTAAATCGACGCAACCCCCGCTTCAGCAGGATCTCAGGGTCAGACTCGTATCGGTGATCACACCTTCGATTTCAATACCCCGAGCTGGGATATATACTCGATACTCGAGTGTAAAGAACTGAGAGACAGCAATCTCATTCGCCTGCTTAAGGTTGGACACAACGACCCGAAGTTTATTCGGTCTTACTTTTATTATCTCGGTCACGGCCGAGAATCGATTCGTCAGATCATCAGAAATCTGACAAACATTCAGAGGTTTCGATTTGGGCTGAAAATAAACAACCCATGGACCAGTTGAACTGTCTGGATAGGCACGTGATCTGGTAACTCTATGAGCTACCTCATCATTTCGTGCCATAGATGATTCATCTTGCGATAAATCATCCATGGCTCGCTTGTGGGAGCTTATCACGCTCAACCACTAACGTAATTATCTACAATCAATCACAGATAAACAAACTAAACCTAAAAAAAAAAACTAAAACTAAGTTCACTCTCACACACACTATCAATCACTCTCCACACTCACACACACACTACGATGAAAATCACTTATCTTATATACTACTAAAAAACTTATCTTATATGTATCACGGATCTACTGCAGCTGGGCGACGAATGTGTGCTGCTGCTGCCGAGCGACGATGAGTGACCGCGTGTACCGTCTAAGCGTGGAGCTGAACGATCACGATGATGTTGCTGGTCGGTGGTAGTTGGTGGATGGAAGAATGCACGCTTCACACGATGCGCTGCTGGTATGCGTGCCGTATAGATTCGGAACAATATGGCTTCTCGATCGTGGCAATATTGCTAATTGCAATTAATGACGCTGTTGCACCACTTATCACACAATGTTCTCTTCTTCAGTACATCAAAACTGATTTCACTCGCGACGATTCCACTGGCGATTGAGAAATTCCTTTTTCTGAAGACTAAACAACTCGTAAAAAGCTTCCAAAACAACGGAAAGCGGACCGAACGAACTGTACCGTTCGCGTGTTCATTGGGCAATGGAGAACTAACATTTATACATTTTAATTTACTGTTGCCATGGTCACTATTTGCAGCTTGATGTTGATTTTATAACATGAATCCGCTTTTATTTTTGCTGGCCTAATAGTTATTGCTCCTGTTTTGGGAATGCAGGGAAGATTTAATTGACAGAAAGTTAAAGACAAATGGACATAAAAAACAATAAGCAATGATGAAATCATCTATGAAGTAAAATCGATAAAACAATATCATCAAATATAATGATATTGTGAGTTATGGTACAGTAATGCCAAAAATTTAACTGTTACATCAGACACTAGCCGAATGGCAAACAGCGCTGAACGAATCAAACCAGCTCAGATTTGGAAGAAGGTCTATTCGCAAACAGGAAATGCAAAACACATTAGGTAATAAGTACAAAATCCTACCATAGATTCCGTTGCAGCTTCTTTTAATCAAGGTACTAAATACTTCTCAATCATAATGATAATTCGACATAAAGGACAAAATAATTAAAAGTATATATAACCTTTAAGGTGTATATTTATATAACCTGAAAATTGTAACAAACAAATATTTATGTTAGAATATAAATCACGAAAAAACAAGTAATGATATAAATGATAATAATGATGATATAGATAATAGAGATGAATGATAATGGCTATGAATAAACAATGCCCTATATGATAAAATATATAGTGAGGGTATATTGTAATATGAACTGAAAATTACATGTGTGCCGACTGCTGTTTTGTTGCAATTGTAGACAAACTTGCGCATCCATTATGAATCAGAAAATTTAGGCAATGTATGACCGCCATGAAAAAAAAAAGAATTTTAAATTTTAAATTATTTAATAATACTTGACGACCTGGAAGAACTGAAAGATATGAGAATGGAAAATTATGATATGACTAGCTGGCCCGGCAGACGTTGTCCTGCCCATAATTAAATTACTTAATGGAAAATTGGAGAAGGAGTTATAAATGAAAAAGTTTATTTGCAATAAGTATTTATTCCATTTATTTAGAGTTAATTTCTTACTGTTGTGTGATGATTTAATCAAAATGTGTTGCTGTAAGGTAAGGTTTATTGTCCAAGAACACTTATAGAACATTATAGATATTACCATAGGTGTTGGCATGAACTGTTCTCTTATTATGTTCGTTGCCCCAAACGAAGTCATTTGAAAACAACCATTATAACTCTGGATGTTCTGCAGAATATGTTTAGAATCACTTTCTGATCCAGACACCAATGAGCGCAAACGCTCTGGTGGTGGATTTAGTGGCGTTACTTTAATTTTGCCACTTGTACAACACAATTCATTTGGTGTTTCATTTGGGAGCTACAATGCATAACAATGAGAACAAACTTCACTCATTGATTCAATGGCGATTGATATATCCGCACTGAAATTAATCAAAGGATCATATTGAAATGCACGTTGAAGATTTTGCAGAATGTAGGTTTGCTGTCGTAGTCGTTTAGTGATGTTATTTTGGGTACGATTGTCACCAGATCTTTCTGATGCTTCCAGATTACGCTTCTTTCTATCGCTTGTATTTCGACCTGCTCTCTCTTCTTGATCCAACATCGGTCGAGCCCGTGCCATTCGTTGACGATCCAAGTCATTTTGAGTTGCATGCAGAACGTCTCATTCAAGATTTTGCTGCGCTATCAGTCGTGCGGCTGCAGCGACCAATACTACTTCGTCTAGTAGGAGGCATTGCACAATAATACTAATTGAAATTGAAATTGCAACATAATTAGTTTCTTCTAAATTTCTAGTAATATGTTCGTTTTCACTTTCCTGATGCAATATTAATATAAACAGTGAACGATACTAATATAAACAAAAATGTTATTATACACCTGTCAGATCAACATAGAATACAAAAACTAATACTCTCATTCTCCATCGAACTTCACTCCTATTTACATCTCGCTGCGAGATATCACCAATACAAACGTTTCACTTTATACGTGAACCTACACGTTTACACTGCCCAAGTAACAATTTCAGTTCTATTCCAGCCGTATAGCGCTCCTCCCGGCTTTGTTGATGAAACTACATTCAAAACTGTTTTGTCCACCAACAGCTCCTCTATGCATCTTTAAAGCCGAAATGTGTACAAAGTGGCCCTCTTTAGACGGTTGTGAGAACAAATTAATAAAACCTTTCCAAGACCATAAATATTTTGAAAATGTTCTAGTGAAAGATGTTATTATGAAAGATAATGCCGAATGGCCACAGCTGTCAATATTCACGGCGATATCGTGGTTGGTTTTTGTTGTTCTGCTTTGTTCGATTCTCTGCTCTTCTGATTCATTCGACAGTAAATAATGGCTAAGAAAAAAGCTCAAGTGTTGCGGAAAATTATGTTTGAAAGCAAAATATATAAAACAAATTGAGTTTTTTGTTTAGCATATCATGCTCCAAATCATATGCGCATTTAATTGTATGGTGAATATTGGCATGATGAGAGCTGAAAATTAATGCGCCTCGGAAATTATGCGAGTTTACAACATCAAAAACAAAATTGAAAGAAATATATTCGATAAATTAATCAAGAAACTTCTGAAAATTGATGGAATTCAATAAGGTTATCTGAACGAATACCGAAATTTGCCTTAGATCTACAGTTCAATTGTATGACATTTAAAATTTAGTGTTTTTTTCCACATTTCAATTATTTCATTCATTCCAATATGGCGATTGCAAGAAATCACAGTTTTAGCAATGGTTACTAGAAAACTATCTGGTCGCTTGGAAGCTTTTCAAATTGCCAATTAGCCGTTTAATGCATTTACTGGAAGCAAAATGGTTTTAAAATGCTTTTTCAACTGACCATAATAAGATAATATGAATGAGTCCTAAAACGGTATTTCAAAACAGTATTTTATGATTTTACAAAGTCAAAATAAAAACTTTGATAGGGATAAAATTTTAGAAGTTAAGGTTTTAAGATTGTTGTAAAAAAGCGGTTTAGGTTCTTATAAACCTGACTAAAATTTGAAACCTATTGGCATCTCTTGCTGCCATAATAAAACCGAATTGATTTCTGGTGGCTTTCATAAAACTTTAATAAAACTTAGTAAAGCTGGATGGTTTTGGCAATGTTACTTGGGTGAGGTTGCTTTTTACGCAGGAATGAGTGCACTGAAAAAAAACCTTAAAAACAACTGAGTAGCTCTAGAATTCACGTACAAACCCGTAATTTACGAAAACCTCGTAAAAGCAACAAAAGTGATTATTTAAACGCGTTAATGCCAAAATCTAAGTGAACAGTATCTCCTCGCGTGAATTCTGAACACCACGTAAACAAAAACTCGCATAATAAACGACTCCAGTGTATTATCGTTTTTCGCATAATTTTTCAAAAAGTCCTAAATAACAATGAGAGATTCGCTCCTCTCTCGTCCTTTTTGTTAATTAAGACGCCATTATAAAATTTTCCAACGGTTTCTCCTTCCAACTCGATGGATGGTGTTGTTGTTTTCTATTATGATATTTCCATACAAAGTGAAAATTGAATTTAAATGATTTTTTTTACTTTCCCGAAAAAATTTCGTACATTTTTTATTTTAAAAACCTGTTGGAAGCCAAGACGAATCAAATGAAAAAGAAATCAAGTAATTCCATTGAGTCGTTCGTGAGTTATGCTGTCACGAACGGACAGCATTTCATTTTTATATATATAGATTTACCGGTCGCACCCCCTCACTTCGCTATTGTCGGATTGATAACATTGCCCAGGCTACGCCAACCAGCGTCTCCATGTTTCAGCTGGCAGTCTTTTGTGATCATATGACTCGTGGAGGCGTGAGGTAGGAACTTGCGAGGACCAGAGGTCGGTCGCACCCTCCTTAGAAATTGTCAACTCACCATTTGAAGCCCAGCGTTGGTTTTCATCGATAAGGGGTGAAAACCAACGCCTTGAATTAAGTTTTGGAAGTTTTGGAGAAAATTATTGCTCCCAACTTACGACAGTTCTTTGGAGAAGATCATAATGTATTTCAGCAAGATCACACGGCAAATGTTGTTAAAGTCTGATGTAGGTATAATTTGACTGATTTCCTTGCAAAGAATGAATCTCCCAGCTATCTCGATGTGAATCCATTGGATTTTTCGTTTTGGTCCTAAATGCTATCCAAACTACAAAATTTTGAATTTGAATCAGTTCAAGGTTCACCCAGTTCAACCCATGGAATCAGTACGTGCCACCTGTGACAGTTTCGGAAAACGTTTTAGGTTGATAGAGAAAGTTTAAGGAAGAGGGATTCAAAAAAAAAATCGCTGTAGTTAATCTTCATAAAGAATGCTTTCCATATAAGTGTTTTTGGAATCATAGTTTTAAAAAAGCAGTAACTGGGAAATAGTTCGAAGATATCGTAGTATGCGGGGCTCGAAGCAAGGCACGAAAATTTTCTGTTGTTCTGTTCTGTCATTTTTTCACCGTTTTTTTTTCATGTTATCAAAGTATACGTTTTAACAAGCGTAATGTGAATTTTGATCCATGTCTTTTACCCAGTCTTGTGAAATCTGAGTAACACCAAGGGTAGCATTGTGGGAAGAGCATTAGTTGTGAAAGGGATAGTGAGAACTCAACTCGGACTTCTTGGATGGATACGAAATCAAGTGGAATTCATCTAAGTACCTTTTATATATTTGAGACTCGAATAGTTTCAGCTCCCGTAATGCACGTTCTAGTTATGTAAAATGTTAAGCTGAATATAAAGGTAGATCTAAGGGCTTCGTTGGCGTGAATTTAATCACACACATAGCCTGCGGTAGTGAGATTGCTGCTCTCTGCTTCTTGTAACGTGCCAACTGAGGAGTGATAGCTTCATAGCTCTATGATATGGCAGGGGGGACCAGGGCCAATAGGAGTGAGCCTCTGCGCTTGAGACCTCTCGCCTCCTCTGCTAGTAGGTAGATCCACCTAGAATGTAAGGGTTTAATAATGAGCTCCATGGAACTCTTAAAGAGGACAACAGCTGTCCGCAGGCAACCCTGGAAACCATTAACGATATGATCGAGCACTTGAACACATTTAGTGCCATCCTGTTGAGCCTTCACCAATCGTCGAATGCTTTTAACTCATGTCGCAGAAAGTGAAGGTCATGGCGGCCATTTATTACCTAGTAGAGCTTCAGGTCGTTCGCATATGAGAGCTTGAAGCATTTCTGGATTATGTTCACGTCGTTCATATACAGCAGAAAAATAAAATGCAATGAATGGCTTCAAGTGGCTGCCTTGGGGAACTCCAGATGTAACGAGGAAAGGTAATGAAACATAGTCGCCAATCTTTTCAGACGTAGACCTGCCAGTCATGTAGGAACGAATCCAAACAAGAAGATTATCGTGGATGCCGATTATGTCGTATTTCGCAATGACAATCTCATGGTTCCCCTTATCAAAACCAGTGCAGAGGTTGGTATATATGGCGTCTACTTGAAAGCCAAGTTCAATCTCACGAATAATAAACGAAGTAAAGGCAGTTTGACTAGTCGTTGTGGATCGCTTGGGCTTAAATCTGTGTTGATCTTGCGAAATGATATGCGAGCAGTCCTGAACCAGCTTTTCCAGAACAAATAGTTCGTCGAGTTTTGTTATTTGGGGTCGGACGGACCCTGCAACAATGCTCTCGATCCCTTGTCTAAGCCCCGGGGACCATTGAGAGTGGGCTCTCAAGGCCTCTTTTGGTTTTTTACCGGAAGCTTAAGGCTTCTGTCCTCCGGGTCGGCAAAAAGCAAGGGAATCGGTAAATCGATAGTCTAGTCGTCTAATAAAAAAAAAACTATACAACACAAACTACTCTTAAACATATTTTTATTCTTTAACTTACAAGGATTGTGGGTGGGTGTAAGGGCCACGGTGAGCCGGCTACTGATGCTGCTACTGAAGAGCTTCGAAAACTGTCCGGGAATCTAGGGCTAGTCATGCGAGCGGTTAACCGTCCGATCGGCTGCTTACGATGACTTGCAGTCCTGACGCAATGGCGGCAGAATAGTTGATCTAACTTCGTTGACCAGGGTACACGTGGGACAGTTCGTGCACGGGAATCACAATTCTCCTTCAGGTCCTTCGGGTCAAGCTAAACAGTTCGACGGTGGGGTAATTTCCGGTACACTCAGCCTAACATCATAATGTAGTGGCACGAGTAGTGTAGGCAGACGGCTGGTATATACTCCACAATACGCTTAAACTGGCTTCGCTTAAGCTGGCAAAGGAATAGGTTCTCGGTAAGGCGATGGACTTTCGCGATAAAGCGTTGTCCAATTACAGTTTAGGTCCTCCCTTCTTAACCAAAATGCACTCAAAAAACGTCCTGTGCTGAGATGCTTCTCCGCTGAGGTGAAACGTTGAATCCAAAAAACTCTCGTCAATGTCGAAAGCTCCATAACACCTGAATAGCCTCTCCTTTTCTAATCCTTCCGTTTCAACAGTCCATATTCTCCTGTGTGGTAACCCGTTTTGCTATTCAGTAGTGTTTTTGCAAGGGAGGTTTTCGTGTAGTGTGAATTAACAATCGTTGTTCTTAGTTTTACAATTTGAATAATTTTCATAAGTGTGCATACATATATTTTAAATTCTAGCTAGGCTACTATTCATTATTTTATTTTTAATTCTCCTTTAAAATAAACAGATAAACAATAAAGTTTTCCAACAATAATCTTGGTAATTAATTGAACCATTTAAACCGACAAACAAGGGATATTGTGTCAAAACGGAGACAATTTAAAGATGGCACTTAACTCAGCAATTTTGCGGTAATTAGTGAGAGTTCGTTTGCATCATTTTTTTGTGAATAGGGAAAACAAAGATTCCTTCCAACAGTCAGGGAAATGCCTGAAGACAATGAAAAATTGAAAAGTTTGGCTAAAGGCGTCGCATGAGTATTTAGGTTGTGTTTCAGAATCAGTGAGGGAACGCTATCAGGACCAGTTCCAGTAGACGAGGTAAGCTGCTTTCCGGTTGAAACCACTGTGATACTGTCGACGGAAAATGAAGTTCCAAATAGAGACAAACGAGGAATGTTATTCGTGGCAGCTGCAATATCATGTTCGTCAAGAATTTCGTTGGAAAAAACACCGCTGCATTGAGTTGGCATCTTTAACACCATCCGTTATATTATAAGGCAATCCCGTTTCTTTCCGTTGCTTGTTAACCTTGCGCCAGAAACTCTTAGGATTCGCTTTGAGACGACCCTGCAGTTGATTCTGATGAGCAGTATACAAGCAGTTGTTGAGACATTTGTAGTTGTTATTGGCAAGCTCGTAGTTAGCACTTGTACAATCTGTATGATATGTTAGTTGCTATGTTTCCGCGGGGCAGCCCTTTTCAGTCGTATCAAGTGTGTGAGTTTGGAATTTTACCAGGCAGGTTTCGCGTGTGTACGGTTGATTTTTTTCGGCACGAACTGGTCAATAGCGTACACGCTATTTCTAAACAACCCAAATTTGAGTAAGATGGACTCAAATTCATTGGAAGTATGGCTACCCAAAAGTGAGTAAAGATGATTAGGAGTAACACGTTGATATTTCGTAAACATCGATCGGATTCAAGCCGATGTTGACTGTTTGTCATCTTACCACTACGCACTATCTTTACTCACTTCTGGGTAGCCATGCTTATGACGAATTTGAGTCAATCGTACCCAAATTGTGTTTATTAGAAATAGCGTGTACAGCAAATCACCACACTCGGCAAAAAAATCGACTGAAATATCTGGTTACTTCATTATTGAACCGATTATTGACAACACTTGGATCCGAGCACAAACGTTAACCAAACTTTAAGCGACCTCAGATGCTTATCATGCCAAAATATCAGTTTAGCAGTAATGTAAGCCGAGGCTCGACTTTTTATCTGTCAACCGCCGTTCGCCCTACTGTTTTCATTCAAAACTGGAGTAAGCTGTATATTGTTTATGGAACGGTAAAACAAGGTGCATAAACGGTGAAAATGTTGCAACTGCTAGATAAAATGCAGCAGGAGGATGTAAGACTGTACGAGATTTATAGTAAGTACAAAATAATTTACTGATAAAATATATTTGTTCCATTTTAGCTTGAAAAGTAAAGTACGTTGAGTATTTATAAAATAATGTTACCAAAGTCAAAATTTTCACTAATTTTAGTATTTCACTACAGAATTTCAACATCGGCACATAGTAATATCTATACAAACGTCGAGGAGTCAGATCGCAAAATTTCCCTTTGACAAAACCCTCACCTGTCCCTGTCACCGTAAAATGCATTTGGTATTGCCTAGACACATTACATATATTTATCAGCACTGCAGGGTGCGGCAGAAAATAATGTGAAAATGTTCAAACTTGAGTATTGGGTTAATTCGTGTAGCTAGTGTCTAATTTCTATCGAAAGTGTATTTGTTTATGTTTACTTTCAAGTGCAGCATCAAAACATTCTATTTGTTTTATAGCAAATTCGTCAAAATGTTCGCGAAAGAAGTGATCACCAGTTTGTTGCTCGCCCAGAAGAAGCCGAAAAAGATTGCCAAAGTGGTAGGGTGCCATTTGGCAAAGTCCCTGCAGAATGGTCCTATGCAGCGGAAGCCGGGAAGCGGACGTCCGTGCATTGCACGCACGCCGAACGTGATCAAATCGGTCCGTACAAAAATTGCTCGCAACCAGGTGCGTTCCATAAGAAAACTGGCAAAGGGAGCCAATATTTCGGAGAAATCCATGCGGAGAATCATCAAAGAAGACCTGCATGCATCTTCCAAAGCCAGAGTGAAACGCCACTTGATTACGGACCGGGTCAAGGAACTACGTTCTCGTTCTACGTTCGAGTTCTAGGAACTCGTTCCAAGAGATTGCTTTCCTTGTTGGAGAAGGAAAAAATGATAATCCTGTTCTCCGACGAGAAGCTTTTCTGCATCGATGCAGTGGCCAACAGCCGCACGGACCGGTTCATTTCACCGCAGAAAATGGAAAACGTTCCGGAAAAAGTGAAATTCAAATTTCAAACCAAACATCCGGCTGGTGTCATGATGCTGGAGTTAAAATCAATACCGAAGTGTATATCGGTATTTTAAAGGACCAAAGGCTTTCCTGGGTGAACGCCAACTTCTCCGAGGATCAAAACATTGTCCTACAGCAGGATGGAGCGCCATATCACACTTCCAACCGAACCCAACAATGGTTGAACGATAACATGGAAGGATTTGTGGCCCTCTAGCAGTCCAGATCTTAATTCGTTGTATTATACGATTTGGGCATATGTTCAAGCACAAGCCTGCAAAACATCACACTCTAGTATGAAAACTCTGAAGTCAACCATAACACGCACATGGCAGTAAATATCGGAGGACTACGTCCGAAAGGCATGCTCTGGCTTCCGGCGTTGGCTGGAGGATTTTATTAATAAAAATGGAGGACACATTGAATAAATTTTTTTGAAAGGACTTTATAAAGATAACTGCACTTGAAAATGTTGATATTATTGCTTGAATTAGTTGAAAATGGGATTTGAAAGATATAGAAAAAAAAATCGCATTATTTTCTGCCGCACCCTGTACATAAATCCTCGTCAACAATTCTTCGCCAATTTACCAGATTCATGGCTGCTTCTCTTCATCCTCGGTTTCGCCCCACGCTCTCTAAGATTTGGTTTACCTGATCCGCCCATCTAGCTCACTGTGGTACACGCCTTCTCGTACCAGTCGGATTCAACGCAACCACCATCTTTTGCCTATAGGCATGAAATATTCAATATTGAAAATCGAATTCAAAATTTCGAATATTTACACACAATTTAACCGAAACCTCGGTTAACCTGATTTCTGTTTGTTTTGAACTTTACACCGATGTATCAGTTTGCTTATGTCGAGATTCCCAGCTTACTACACCGTGTCCAATATATTCTCATGCACTTTTTCCTTGCATTGGTGTCGTGCAACTACTCAACATGCTTCACGTATGTGTTGGTGTAGTTTTGCACTATGTTTATACATACGCTTTTAGGTTATGTCCGATTGTTTTCAGTCGGTGTTTATCTTTTACCAGTGATGAAGGAGTTTCTTGCTGTGGTGAGAAAAATCTTTTGAAAGGTGAGTGCCCGGGCGCTATTTTCAGAAATTTGAAAAACCACGGAGTAAAGTGGGAGGGGAAGAATTTATCTTTTCCGACGTCAAGTTATTCGTCTTGCAACAATCCCACAATGTACAGAACGACAGATTGTAGGCTCCTCTTCGAGAACTGAGAGAGTGATAGGAATATTCCACGGTTCCAAAAGGCTGCGTCAGTGATGGTTTGGGAGTAATTTGCGAGCGAGGCAAATTACCATTGGTTTTCATCGAAAAAGGCGTTGAAGTGAATGCCATATATTATAAAACGGAAGTTTTGGAGAAAGTTGTTAAGCCATAAGTACAAGAGGTGTTTGGAGATGATCACTATGTGTTTCAGCAGGACGGAGCGCCATCGCATACTGCAAATCTCGTTATGGGCCGAAAAAATTTAACCGACTTTTGGACAAGAATGAATGGCCTCCCAGTTCACCAGATTCGAATCCCTTGGATTATTTCGTATGGTCATACATGCTGGCGAAGTTAAATGACCACAGGGCGTCTAATATGAACCAATTCAAAACCGTAATTAAACGAATTAGGGACGCAATGCCGATGGAAGTCGTGCGTGCCGCCTGTAAAGGTCTCGAAAAACGTTTGGAGCTGGTCAAGAGGGTTAAACTCGGTGATATTCAAAAACATATGCTGTAGTTGATCAGTGTTATATTGCAATATAATGGGTAAAGTTATCAATAAAATCTAGATTATCGATTTGAAATAAATAGAGTTTTATTTTGTATGAGAATATATTAGACACGGTGTATATGAGTTTTCAGTTTGACCCAAACCGAGATTATCGGTTCACATAAAAACCGAGAGGACGGCTGTGCGGATCTTGGTTTCAGAAATCCGAGACTCGGGATATTATTCTAAGTGTGTATCCAAAAATCAACATATTTGGCTACCAAACAGCCCATAAATGCTGGTGGGTGTATGGTGCCACCCATTGTACTATACAAAACCTAACTGTATGTTTCATATGTATCTGAGCTGAGCAGCAGCAGTTCCTGCTGAGTACTACAGATAACATCATCACCGTGTTTTCTTATATTCGGTTTAACGATAAAAACCGTTCTGAGTCCTTTGTATATTATCCGTGTCACGACAGGGACGACACCTTTTTTCGACTCGCCTGAAAGCGACACCCTATTTATGCACCAAGAAATGAAAAACAAGAAAAAAGCTATAATTAAGCGCACCTTTTGTCAACAGCTTAACATTAACTGGATTATTATTATGGGCCACAAGGCGTCGTAAATGTCGCGTGTAATCGGAACACGTTTTGGTGCCTATAAAAACGAATCCTCGCCAAATGTGGTGGTTGGTTCGAATGACCAGTAAATATAACCGTTTCGCAAAGAATATGATAAGGTTGTTTTTGCGTTGTCGAACGAATACGAGCCAGGCATAATGCTTCGCTCTCAATTGTGACATCCAGAGTGTCGCAAATTTCTGAATTCCCAGCCATGTGAACGATACGATTGATTGCTGCCGTCAGCATCGTCGACTGATCGAATTGGATGGGTGGTGGTTCGCGTTCAAATCATGGCACTGTGGTCGAAATTGACAAATTTTGCAAAGAAAGCTTGTATCAGGAAACTGCTAATTCTACAAGTTTTACTACAAGTTTGATGTCCTTGAAAAATGTATTTGGATGTCAAGGAGAATCTGTTTTGAAAATAAAAGATTAATTTAAATATATTTGCAAAAAAGGCTGTTCATTTGACTTAAACAGACAAATACTTGATGCTAATTTTCTCAAATTATTGAATTTCAATAAATTTTGTTGAAGAAATAAAAATTCCACCATAAACTTTTTCAAAAATAACACTCATTTAAGCCTTGAGGTTTTGTGAAGTAACGATTATGTCGCGAAACGGTACGGACCATAGTGCATGGGTTGCAGGTGGGGTTAACGTTACATATCTTTAACTGCTCTACAGGTAGTGCCAATAAATCATAATGCAGACATAAGTAGTGTCGTTATTGGCTATTTTGGTTAACTTGATAAATGTGTCATGAATTTCATAGCTCCAGTAACTTTGTGGTTCGTGCAAGCAATTTTGATTCCATACAATAAGAGACACAACTATTTAGATTGTTGGCCTACTATAAGGTTTCTCTTTGCTGCAGGAATGGTAACTGAATTGTATTTTGCTCTTAGATGGCATCTCCCGGCAGCAATTATGTATGGACATGAATTGTGTTATGCTCAAGATGGTTTTACAAAATTTGAAACTTTTCCAAGCTAAAGTCGTATTAAATGTCTATTTTCACATAGGCTTTTGTTGTTTTTTTTGCTATTCTGGGGTATCATTTCGAAATTTTGGAAATAATAAGCCTTACGTTAACATGGATGATTTAAAAAAAAACTCAACTAAACAGTAATGACTACAATCACACATTGTAAGATGGAAAACACTTGTTCTGCATTAAAAATATAACTACGAACTATTTGTACATACCTCACCTTATTCTATTCGGTCCATGGCTGCACTTCGCCAGCCTCGCAGTCTGCGAAGAGTGATCTGCTCGCCTTCTACTTGATCGATGTACCTTGCTTGTTGGCAGCATCTTCTTCTTATTTGTCTATTCTGTCGTCTGACATTATTACAACATGTCCAGCCCACGTAGGCGACCGAATTTAGCAATGTGAGCGATGGGAGGTTCTCCCAGCAACTGACGCAATTCGTGATTCATTCGTCTTCTCCACGTTCCGGCTTGGGCCAGCACTGCACTGTAGATCGTGCGCAGCATCTTCCGTTCAAAGACACCATGAGCGCGTTGGTCCCCTATGTTTCGTGATGATAGGGGGTTGATCATAAACCACGAAGACAATTCAGGGAGGAGTTTCGCAAAATGTCTACATATGTCTACGTTGGGGGACGATAATCCAGATTTATTTGATAACTTTACCCATTGTATTGCAATAAAATACTGATCAACACAGGCGGCACGCATGACTTCCATCAACATTTCGTACAAAATTCGTTTGATTACGGTTTTGAATTGGTTCATATTAGACGCGCTGTGGTCATTTACCTTTGCCAGCATGTATGACCATACGAAATAATCCAAGGGATTCAGATCTGGTGAACTGGGACGCCATTCATTCCTGTCCAAAAAGTCGGTCAAATTTTCTCGGTACCAGCCCGGAACTGGTTTGCAGTATGCGATGGCGCTTCGTCCTGCTGAAACACATAGTGATCATCTCCAAACACTCTCTTGTACACATGGCTTGCCAACTTTCTCCACAACTTCCGTTTTATAATATACGGCATTCAATTTAAACCCTTCTTCGATGAAAACCAGTGGTAATTTGCCTTGCTTGCAAATTTCTCCCCAAACCATCACTGACGCAGCACTTTGGAACCGTGGAATATTCCTATCACTCTCTGGAACAGTTCTGTCGTTCTGGACATTGTGGGATTGTTGCAAGACGAATAAATTTTCGTCAGAAAAGAAAAATTCTTCCCCACCGTGCCGCGACAAAAGCAGACTTGTTCTTTCGACTCGTTTCTGCTTGGAAGGTTCCGAAACTCCGTGAACCTTACGTTTCTTGAAAGCTTGGAATCCGAGATCATTTTGCAGTATATTGTGCATTGACGATCTCAAAACATTCAGATCTGCGGCCATTTTACGTACAGAGCGCTATGATT
>JASCZW010008638.1:0-48637 GCA_034211315.2 Aedes japonicus | reverse complement strand
CATCAGGTAACAGTAAAATATTATGACATTCTTCTGGAATAAAATCCGCAACAATTTGAAAAAATCGATCAATAACAAAGTTTTCTAGAGCAATTTGCGCCTCCCTTGCCACCAGAACAACAAAGTAATTTCCTGATTTTTAACTTCCTTTGCGGAAACAAGGAAAACAAAATAAAGGACTCTGCACATGCAAACAAATATTCTAATTGCAGCCCTCGCATATCGCATCAGCCATTTATTTCGAGAATACCAACCATCCCCCCTCTCCTCCACGGTTGTAGACAATTCAACTCTTATTAATTCATCTGCCAAACTTTTGACACGCACAACAGTCAAACGGAACGCACGTCGTGAGCAACGTGCAGGTTAAAATTAATTCTCCCTAAATACATCCATCAAAGTCGCTTCACTAGCTGCACAAGACGGATGCTGTCACCAAATTTAGCCGCTCCACCTTCATTTGCAACTAAATTTAGTGATGAAAAGTTCAAGTAATTAGACAATTCAACCACCTAACCGCTGGCTGCGGCACTCACCTTTGCCAACATGTGGCGAAGGCTCGAGCGCGACGGAGGAAATTCTGCTCAGACCGGCTCGGCTTCCCGGGTTGGAGCCTGGGGGGGGAAGCTTTGTTGATTGTTATTAGCGGTGTGTGAATAGTTCTACCCAACAGACGGCTTGCTAGCGAGTGTGAAAGCGAGCGACAAGGATGGAACGAAGAACCTGGTCTGCCACGTGTATTTCGCATATATTTTAGATTTATAATACGCTCGATCGTGTCCGGATCCGCGTGACACGAAACTCCACCCTCTGTGCTGCTGCTGCTGCTGGTGCTGCTGTGGTACGATGGATGATGGGGCTTCCTTTTTCCCTTATTCCCGCGGGGAAGGTGAATTATGGTGGGTCGGGGGTGGGGGAGGTCGGAGGGAGCTTCCAGTCGTTTGTCGCACTCGAAGAGCGCTCCAGTTCCTCCAGTCAGTCAGTTCATGCAACGTCGGTCGAGCGCGCGTACACGAGAGGTATTCTACTGTTGTGTGATTGTTTTCCATCCCCCATCCCAGGTGGGGTTCAGGGGTGCTATTTCCGGCCATCTGGATCCGAGATGCAAGGGAGAGAAGAGTTACAGAGTGCGTATCTTGGAGGCACATTTTTGCAAGCATGATCCGAGATGGGCCCGAGATTGGCTTGTGCGCAGTTTCCTTCAGTTGGCTCTGGAAGGACGACCCCTGGACCACCGCCGTTGGATGGAGACGTGCGTGTGCAACAGTTTCTTGCCGGAAGCGCTATAATTCAGTCGAGCTTTTTGGTCTGCTACCTATCTTGCAGGAGTACGATACCAATGGGCAACGTTTTATGAGAACAAATCCCAAGCAAGAAGAGTGTGAAAGGTGAAAGTGATCTGGAATAGCCCAACCGATAGTGAGCCTAATACAAGCAATGATCCTGGAGGAAAATTTGATTGAATTTGAGAACTTGGTGCTTTGAAAGCTACCGGGTGCCGGGTGCTGGGTGTCAGGAATGGAAGAATTCGCACTCGGAAGGTTCCAAAGCACGAATCGACTAATTGATCCTTAGAAAATCGGTTTTCCATCGATTTTCTCTGGATTTTCTAGTACGGTTCTGGCTGGAATAGCCGGCACTTCCGGACCAAGGGCTACAAACGTTTTGTGTGTTTCTTCTGCGCGTTTCTCTAGTCCCCCCAACAGGAGTGAGCTCGTGCAGCACACGCGAATCAAGATCCCAGGCTCCAATCGGCGATCGAAATCAGTGATTAGTGGGAAATTTGCCAAGTGAGCATATGAGCAACGCTGTACGTTTGACCTTTCGTGAAAATAATCAATACGATTATCGGCTTTTCGCAGTTTGTGGTGCCTACGGTAAGGCAAAACGCAGTGACAGCTCGTAGCCGGTAGCGATGCCTTCGACACGGGGAGACAAAGTGAATTGCCTTCCTTAGTACAGGTTTGTTTGTGTTTTCAATTTCGCACTGGACTCAAGTGAACTATCGCGAGAGAATTTCGGTACAAACGGAACCTTGCGAGGGTGGACAAAAATGTCTGGCAAACAGACTCAGGAGCGTCGCTTTGCGGAATTTCTACCGGCGGCTGTAACGAACCTTTGCCCCATAAATCGTTAGATTTGCCTTGAAGGCGGAAAAACTTATCCGGGTCATAGTAAAACAGTAGTGCGCCAACGTTCGCAGAAATATAGGTGCTATTCGCTTTGCGCGCTTCGGCCATTCGGTTTTTGAGTGCGGGTGGGGTCAGCAAAAAATATCCCCGGTGAATTTACGACCACACGCTGGCTTCGGTGACTAAAATGGGCACAGAAACTGCCTGCGGCAGTTACTACAGTGAACAGCAAAGTGCAAACGGCCCCGATATGGACAATTACTACCAAATGAACAACAGTGGCGGTAGTGGCGGAGGAGCAGGTGGGGGTGGAGGTGAAGGCTCCCGCGGCGGTAACAACAACAACAACAACAACAACAACCAACAACAACCCGATGATGAGATGAATCGCGGCGTTGGAAGCTCTGCAGAGCAAGCTGAATCCAAGCTGGACCAACGCCAGCAGGAGCAAAGATCCATTCACACCGAATCCCCCCGAAACTCTTCCGTCAACGTATCCAACCCTTGGACCATTTCCCAACAAATCCAAAACCACATTTCCAACAATCCAGCAAGTTCCAATCCATCCCGCCTGGAAAGATCCAATTCCTTGGCCAGCAATTGGACGTGTCCTTCCTACCAAAGGGTGTATAACGAGAACCATTACGGGCTCTCCTTAGCAGCAGCCGTCCAGCATCAGCTCCGGGAATCTCTCAGCCTAACTCGCTTCAAAGCTCACCAATGTCCCACCATCACCAGCAACAGCAGCAACAACAGCAACAGCAGCAGCAGCAGCAGAATCAGCAACATCCGAATCACCATCAGCAACAAATGCAGCATCAACATGCCAGCCACCTGACAGCTGTGGCCGGTATGAACGGAGGTGCCGGTGTAATACCCAAAACCATCCGCACCTGTCCAAGCGGTTTTACTACCCTGCAGGTTAGTAAGTGCGTTACTCTTCACAGCTCAATCCATCTTGCAAGCGATCGCAGCGCCGGTGGGTAAAGTGCTCGATCGTGCGCGAGTGCGGGATCAAATGTCATCGCCGATCATGACGAGTGCACAGGTATTGGTGTGATTAGACGCTTTCGTGTGCGGAGTGAGATCGAGTACATCTAGCAAATTATTAAATAAATAAAACGAATGATGACTATCTTACGCGCTGGGACCGGTGCAGTCTGTTCAGAATAATTGCCATCGAGGAGATGCCGTTGATTGTCTGTGTTCGATGCACGAAACGGTAATCCCGGGGGTCACTTTGAGAAGGTGGCCGGCCAGACAGGGTTTTTAAACGCGGTTGGAAAGGAGAAGCGACTTTGACAGAAGCGTCTGGATGCTCTTCGTCGATGTTGTGAAATATGACTGTCTAAGAACGAGAGGGAATAGAGTTTAGATGCGGATTATGATAAATTATCAGGGTGGATTTGAGTAACCGGATGAGCGTTTGCGACGGCGAAAGGAAATTCAATAATTCAAATGCTGTCTGGTTTCTCTAACTGGAAATTGCACGAATGACGGAAAGTGGCATAAACGTATTTAGATTTGTTTTTTATTTTGCTGTAGATACTAAAAATGTCCGGAAAGCGATGAGTATCCGCGCTTAGCATCAAACATCAAACATAACCTATATTGATGATGAATGCTTGTTGAAGATTATGCTATATTTACAATCAATATGTCTGCCATTTGCATTTATCACGGCTTCTAGGCGGCGCCCGAATCTTTTGTGGAACTTGAATATATAGTCAGATGAAAATTACTCTCCAATGCTTAGGTCCGTAGAGTGTTAAAGTTCGGGTGAGGATGTTCACATACACGTTCTTCGATTTGCGGTCAAACCATGAAATACAGAAGATGTAAGTCATCATTTTGGACCAAAATTGAGACATGTAGTCCTTAAACCACATTTGTGTTTTCCTTAACATCTCTGCAGTGGCTCCATCTAGCTGGAACAGAATATTCGCATCCTTACCGTACGTAAAGCCTGTCCGCGTTAAATTTTGGGCACCAAAATAATAGCAAAAACAAAAATTTACACATGATTCAACAAAACTGATTATTAATTTCACAATAAAAGAGTTAAATCTACATTGGAAACAGTTGAAGAAGATGTTAATCCTTCCTGCTTTAAATTTTTTGAACTTTCTGTGGTACATCCGCCATCAGGTTCCGTTCTTAGATGTAAACTTGGGAACTCATCGTCGAGGATGTGACGAATGGTTCCGTTTTCAGGCCACAACTGCAAATCACTTGCCAAATCATGGCATGGTTCTTCGTGAACTTGCCGATAAATATGAACTTTAATCTTCCCGGCATATCCCCACGTCCATTCGCGATGTCTAACTTTTGACCGGGAAGCTGCTTCAAATCGAGTTTGACGTATGTTTCATCGGCGAACCAAGTGCAGCCTTCGTCTTTCGTCAGCCTTGCACGCTTTCTGGCCACGGAATCTTGCTTCTTCTGATGTTTACTAGCTTTGTACGACTTGTATCCTTCTCTGGCACCGTTTGACCGTTTGAAAATTGGCGTTGCACTGTAACGCACCTCAACACCTTGCTGCGCAGCTGCCGATTGCTGGTTCCAGTATTTTCGTAGGTCCGCTGATTCTTTCCCACACTCAGGATTTCGTTGTAGGTTTTGAGCACTTGACAACCTGTTGTTTTTTAGCAACTTCAGCACTTTAGCCAGCTGGAGCTGGACCTCTCCGGATTTTCCAGGTGTTTGTGCACAATATTTTTTCTTCTTTCGAGTTCCACTTGACGCTATTTCTGAACGCGACTACTTTGATCAAACTTGCACCAGTTGTTCTCCTGCTCCAGGGAAATGTCAATTTTTACACACTGGCTTAATTTTACTCAACAATGTTTTTTTTAACTCTGTCTAGCCATGAAGGTTGCCATGTTAGGTATTGAAAGATTTGCCTAATTTTGTTTGGACATTTCGAATGAAATAAAAGTTTAAACATAATGAAACAAAACGATGTCAAACAGATTGTACTACAAAATTTGAAGAGAACATGTAATTTTCTTCATTATCTAAAGCACATAAATAGAATGCTACATTAGGCATACGTTCATGGGATATTTCTAGAGCAAATTTTCAATAGGTTGTAAGTAACATAATGCCATTATCAAGAAACTCAATGTAGAACTTTTGGAAACTAGTTTTAGTTCTTATTATTTGAACCAAGCGATAATATTTTAAGGAAATATGTGGAACCAAAACAGTTAAGCAAGGCTTAGCATTATATCAATCAAGATTTCCATTTAGTTGAATTTCAAATCGATTAATGCAATAAATTAAATTTAAAGTCTTCTAACTTCAGGTAGGGAAAATACGACCACGTTATAAAACCGTTCGGAAAGTTATCACGTTACATCCAGCGGGTGTGTTACGTCATGTCGCAAAATAATATGTCGCATTCGTCAAGTCTGTTACGACATGAAATCACCTGTGATGTTACTTACGCCAAAATGAATCGGCAGGATAAGTCGGGGTGGAGTATATACTCCCGTTTTATTTTACGCCAATATTGAGGACGATTGTATACTTTCTCTTTTTCTCTCAGGGAGATGTTACTCAATTTTCGTTAAAAAGTGAATCAACTCAATTTTTGAGTAGATCCACTTCTTACGAAAATTAAGTAACATTTCCGTGAAAGAAAAAGAGATGGTATACAATTGTTCTCAATAATTGAGTAAAATTAAATGTTAGTGTATAAGAGCATTTAAATCAAACTGACAGAGGCGACAAAAGCTCGTTATGGAGTAGTTTGTGACTTATGTCAATTTTGTTAATATATAGTAGTAATTCACTACAATGCATATAATGTTGGGTATAATTCATTCAGTGAAAAACAAAAATTTTTGTTTACATTGTTACCTTCGACCTATTGAAAATTTGCTCTCGATTTATCATAACTTTTGGCCAGATAACGCCTGAATTTAGTATGTTGTATGAGAGATTGCAAACAATTTCGATGTTTACGCTCGCTTTGGCTTACAACTGAACGAGAGAAGTTAAACACGTCTGTCAAAATTCGTAACTTTTTCCTGTACACGGTACATCTGAAGTGTGCAATTATGACTTCAAAGTAGGCACTTTGCTTAAGGACTGGAATTATGCATAGAATACCTAAAAAGGTTTTATGTAAAAATGCCTAAAGAAGTTATACGTCAAAAAGTGCATACATTTTGGGCATTCCGCAGCCATGAAAGAGATAAGAAACTACCCGCATAATCACACACCTTTTCTGGACCATTTCCTTTATTGTTGACGGCTGTTTCCGTTATTGTTACGACATTTACCCTTTTAGTTGGCAACTATAAACTAACAATCTCCTATATAGTTTTAACAATATTCCAGATGGTAAAAGGCCAAATAACAATATGCTGAATAGGTGGTTAAGTTAGGTTACCATAAAAAATGGCAATTTTCACGAACAAAATTTTTGCTGTACTCTATGCTATAAAGTTGGCATATAATCTACACCGAGTGCAGACAATAAAAAACAATATGTGTTAGTGTAGAGGTTGTATGGTGAAAATGGGATTAAACTATTCGATAACAATAACATAAAATGTGAAAATATATCTTACATTCTAAATATAGTTTTGACTATAAAGAAAATTGTTTTTCGTTATGCGGGTATGCACTTTTTAAATGTGATTGTGTGTAAAAACTAGATACCTTATGAAATGAAGATGCATAAGACAAAAGTTTGGATCTGTTTTTTTTTTGTAATCACGACAATTTGTTTAGATTTATCTCAAACCCCGCACATTCAAATAAAATACACCATAAGGTAGGAACATGTTTCTTCTTGCTGGCATTGATGCTTTTCAGGAAAAAGTTTTCATTTCCGAGAAAGCGACGGTTATAGTATCAATAGATACAGATCAATATAAATCAGCACCAACATTAGAATAGGGTGAATCTGCTTTTGTAAACAATGGCTTTCAAAGTCATTTTCTCCTGAACAAAAGGTCAAAAATACAAATTAAGCACAATTTACGGAAGAGAAGCTTTATCTCTATCCGCTGATACATTCATCTTGTAGAAATTGTATTCAACTTCCGATAAATTATCAGACAAAGCATTTGTTTATAAAAGCGGAGTCCCTAACCAAATGTTGGCGCTGAAATGATCTAATTAGTGCACGTAGCCTGTCCATGATACTGGTTTGACTTGCAAGAACCCATTTTAATTTTCACTTATTGTTTCGGCAAAGTCAGCCAACTAGAACAAATCGATATTTCTAGACAAAATCGTCAAAAGATTTCCTGGATATGCCAGGTTGCTAACATCTATATCCCCTACCGACGGGAAGGTAATAACTCCCTGTATCTGTTTCTGGTGCCATTTTGGATGTGGGAGCAAGCAGGTCCCAGAAAAATACGCTAGAAGTCATTGTTTACAAATGTTACTTTCGACCTTTTGACTATTTTGTCTAGATTTCGTCTTTGATAATGGCCATGTTTTCATGCATTTTTTCTGACACACTGGAATAAAACAAGGACTTAAAATTATTCATTTTTTGGGATAAAAAAGACGGCATTTTTTGACGTGTTGAGGATGTTTATTTGAAATGCATAGAATGTAGTCAAAAAATGACTACCTCAGAATTACCGTGTGCACGGTAAATCTGAAGTATGCAATTATGACTTCAAAGTAGGCAATTTGCTTGAAGACTGGAATTATGCATAAAATTTCTAAAAAGGTTTTATGCAGAAATGCCTAAAGAGGTTATACGTCAAATTTTTCTCTTTGCAGTTGGCATTGTTGATTTTCATTCCCGAGAAAGCGACGGTTACAGTAATTGCTTACTGCAGATCTACACTTTTGAAATGTTGGCACTGAACTGCTCTTAGAAAACGCCGCTATAGAAACAGATTTGAGCTTATTTAAAACTTAAGAATTCACTTTAATGATCTAATTGCTTGCACCAACCCGTTTATTGTTTGTTTTCACTTTTTATTTCAGGCAAAGCCAGTCAACTAGAACACATATTTTCACTTTGCTGACAGCGTTGTTTTTATGCATTTTTTCTATCACACTAGAATAAAAAAAGGACTCAAAATTATTCATTTTTGGGATTAAAAAGTAGGCATTGTATGACTTGTGGAGGATGTTTATTAAAATGCCTAGAATGTAGTCAAAAAATGACGACCTCAGAATTACCGTGTGTACATTATTCAAAATGCCTGGAACAGATATACAACGTGCAACGTTGTACTCCTTTAGTCTAGTACGTGTTTTTTGGTACTGGATTCAAGTGCTTGACAGTTTGTAAAACGGTCAGCGTTGTATGTCCCAGGCTAGGACAGGACCTTCCAGCTGTTAGTGTAAAAACAAGACCATTTAGCTGTCAAAAAAGACCGTTTTTTATTGATCGCTGTGACAACCGCCTCTACCGCCTCCGTTGAGTTACGTTACAAGCAGGCAGTTTGTTGTTGGTTTAGCGGTGTTGCTAGTCACTGCTTTTTCACTTTTTTCGTTTGGGTTTTTGGATCGCTCCGCCTAAAAATGATACTCTCTGGAAAAATAAAGATCAGAAAAAAGTTTACGAAGATTTAAAAGTAACGCGTACTATTTATTTGAATTTTTATTATCATCCTTTTCTTCCCTGTAAGGCAGTTTTGTTTTCGTAGAGCCTCAAATTCACGAACCTCTCCATTTAAAATATTGACAATTGTTGAACGTTAACTTCATTGAATATTACCAAGTATTAAAAGAATTTCGACGAATTTTGATTATATTTTAAATTACATTATTTTCAATGGGATTACTGTGTAAACATATCTGGCAACACTGGAGCGACCCCCGCATCATAGAAATCATAAATTTAAAATAGGTCATCTCTCTCTGAGCTGGCAGGTCCTGTCCTAGGTCCCAGGCAAAACAGAACTCAGCATCACGCTCGTGTGTGTGTACTACAAACTGAGTAGAAAACGACTCGTTAAAAGTGGAACTACACTAATTTAAGTAGCTATTGTATTACGCATTTTTGATTAAATAGATCACATATAAAAATTGGAGAAAACTTGACTAAGCAATGATTGGGAAACTAGGAGAATTTATCTTATCTTTTGACAGATCTACTTATCTTTTGACAGATAGACCTATATCGTCTGCTACTTTCAGACTTCTTCAGTGCAGAGTGCTCGAGTTGAGCACTCGACACTGAAGAAGTCTTAAGTAGCAGACGAAGTAATTTTTGCCATTTCTACCGAATAAATTTTGAATGTCAGTGAAATGGCAGTTTTCCTTGCGGAATAATTGTACGGGATATTATTCCACAAGGAAAAGTGACATCCCCATTAAGATTTTATGGGCTGGCGTTACTAACGTTACGAAGTTTGTCCTCCTCTTCAGCTGCATACAAGGTAAATAATTTCGAGAGTAAAAGCATTTCTTAACCAGTACTTGTCCTATCCTAATGCACATTACTTCTGTTCTGCATACTAGCCTTCAGGCCGACATCGTTTTCGAAAGAAATTAATTTTTCTATCCCAAACCCATGTTTAATACCGTTTATTGAAATGGAGAAGTAAAGAATCAAGAAGAAATTTCTGCAGCAGTATCTAACTGAAAAGAACGAAAAATAAAATTGAGCTTGTAACATCCAAAACTGCACAAAAGGGGTATTATTTTAATTTTATTTTAAAAGCTTCGACCTATACTTTAACATGGGAGCTGTCAGATTTATCACCACTCGGTGTCTTCTTCTTTTTTCAAGTTGGATTCCTCAATTCCGTAGAGGCCAGTTTCGACTTACACGCTATTTCCAAACAACCCAAAATTGAGTACGTTTGACTCCAATCAGTCACAAGTATGTCTATTCAAAAGTGCGTAAAGATAATGCGTAATGGTAACATGACAAACAGTCAACATCGGCTCTAATCCAATCGATGTTTACTGATTGACAACCTGTTACTCCTAACTGTCTTTACTCATATTAGGGTAGCCATACTGCTGATAGATTTGAGTCAATCATACTCAATTTTGGGTTGTTTAGAAATAGAGTGTAAAAAGAAGAGAGGTTACGGAATTTTCTTCAATAATACCACAGAGAACAGACATCTAAGCTGGAGTGACTTCCGTATGTAAATTTTTGTAACTGTCTTTTTAAAATGTCCAGTTCGTTTCCGTAAGTTTAGGCGAATCGTGTGGCGCCACATGCCAGTTTAGAGATTTGATAGTCTGGCAATTTAAGTTTGGTGAAACCTAGACTAGGCGGCGTTGTTTTTCCAACAGTTTGCTTTCAAAAATTTACACAGTAAATTGGGGAAAAAAAAATTTCGAGCATGGATGTCTGTTCTTTGTGATATTACTAAGCGGAATTTATCTGCACGGAATGAAGTGTGTGAAGTGGAGGTGACATTTCGTTCCACACTCCCGCTTCATTTTACTCAATTTTTGAATACAATTGAATACTTTCTCTTTTTCTCTCACGAAAATGTTACTCAATTTTCGTGAAAAGTGGATCTACACAAAAATTGAGTAGATCCACTTTTTAACGAAAATTGAGTAATATTTCCGTGAGAGAAAAAGCGATAGCATACAATTGTACTCAAAAATTGAGTAATATGAAACGGGAGTGCATGCAGATCAATTGTCAAAATTCCAGTAACCAAATTTCGTAACCTCTCATCTTTTTAAGTCGATACTGGCCTTTAAAAAAAATCCGCAAACAAAACACAATCTTCCCCATTGTTCAAATTAAAAACTATAAGTAACATTCCATCCTACAGCAAACACTGCATCCTCTACCAATTTACAAGCGAACCCTGGCCATCGCTCGAGTATAATCCGTATTGATTAGCATATCCGCTTCTATTTTACGCTCAAAGATATTATTTATTATGGCAGATTTAAATGCACACATTCACACACACACACATCCAACCGGCTTGCATGCGCGGAAGACAGTTAAGAAAAACAATACCCCTGAAGCACCTTCCCTCCGCGCCTACTTTGCAGGTAAAAATCTTCCAATCGTACCTTCCACTACACTAGAGTTGAAAACAAAACACATACTATTTATTGCGACGATTGCATCTTACATTTGAGCTAAATTGAAGTGCCTCTTCCAGGCAGTGCATTATGGTAAATCGGATAAGTGCCGTGCTGGAGGGTAGTTTCGCCCCCGGCCGAGAACCAGTTTTTTATTTTCTATTTTCATACGATTAAACGATATTAACGCGTCTCCCCAAGGGAGTCTGGAAGGCGTGGATCTGCCTAGGGGTGTTCTCTTCGGTTTGAGTTCTATTTTCTGATGGAAGTCAATTTTAATAGGAGTACAATTCAAAAACAAACGCAAATGATCTGGTCACTGAAGGAGGAACGTGACCAGTCCGTTTGTGTATGATTAGTTAAATTTCTTGTGTGCTGTACAACTATTTGTCTCGAGTGGCCGGAAACAGTCGGTACAAGGTGAAAAGAAAGGAAGAAAGTGGAAAAGTTGTACTCAAACAACACAGGGGGGGGAGGGAGCTACATTAATTTGATTAAATAGATTGATGGGTTATTTTACCCATATTTGACGCATTCCTAAGGGAAATGAGTCGCGTGACTGAATCGGCGATTGATCCATTCAATTTGTAGGCATGCTTCTACTGGCATTGATTTGGTTAACATTTTCCGTTTTATTTTATCAATTAATACAAATGACCGAATCCAACAACGATCCCCTTGTACGATGCTCTTGAGGTAACCAGAATCGATTTTTCAACCACACGGACATAATTTCTACCATCCCTTCCTTTTCTCTCTTTCAGGTAACTATATTTTATAGCTCAAAGTTTGTGTCATTTTGACTAACGACGAACGCTTGCTGCGACTGACTAGGACAAGCCCAACGCATGGCTCGTGGACTTGTCCGGAACATTCATTGCTAACAAACCAATCTAATCGCTCCATTTTCACTACATGCGGCCTCGTGCTTCACGAAATCGAAGGTAAGTTCGGCTATCGCAGTGCCGCGCGGTCTGCGTTAGTTACTGTAAATGCTCCTTTTCGAAATGTCAATCCGCCGACTTGACGGGTTTAAAAGAACGCGGTCACATGTTCGGAAATGCTTACCGGAGGAGGTGGGATGGGAAAGGCATCCGGAGTCTTTGGGGGCAGATAAGCCAATTGAGGCGTCCTTTGTCATGTGTTGGTTGGTCGCGGAAACGTTTCGCGTGGGAAGGTGGAAAACCGGGACAGCTGACGTGCGTAGGAAAGTATTTGCGAAATCCAATTAGCAACAGCGCAGGAATTCTTCGAGTGTCTTTGTTTTCAATTGCCATTGTTAACCGCGGGATAGGTTGTGGATATTTCCGGCAATAAAATCATGGAAACGAAAATATTTTCACAAGTCTACTTCATCGCAAAGTTCCTTATTGAATCTAGAGTAAAACCACGAGGTTTAGCATAGTCGGTAAACGCACGGTCAACCAAGCCGGAGGCGGCGGGTTCGATTCCCGACCGGTCTAGGAATTTTTCGGGTTGGAAAATTTCTCGACTTCCCTGGGCATAGGAGTATAATTCTGCTTGCCACACAAAATATACAAATTAATGCATTGGTGTTGTTAAAGCAAGCTCTCAATTAATAAGTGTATAAGTGTGCTTAGAACACTAAGTTGAAAAGCAGGCAAAAGCTTGTTTAATTGATCGTCAAAAACTGCCAATTATTTGAAGACGGAAGACGGTTTGAATTCCTGGAGGATCGTTCAAGTAGAATGCACATGAAGAGTGTTATGACCACTTAAGAACCTTCATAAAACCTATCGGCCGCCATCAAAACCAGCATAGAGCCGAATGGTCACAGCTGTCAAACTTCACGGCGATATCGTGGTTGATTTTTGTTGTTCTGCTTTGTTCGATTCTCTGCTCTGCTGATTCATTCAACAGTAAATAATGGCTAAGAAAAAAGTTCTACTGTTGCGGGAAATTATGTTTGATAGCAAATTGAGTTTTGTATAGCGTATCATGCTCTAAATCATATGCGGATTTAATTTTATGGTGAATATTGGCACGATAAGAGCAGAAAATTAATGCGCCTCGGATATTATGCGAGTTTACAACAACAAAAACAAAATTAAAAGGACTATTTTCGATAAATTAATCATGAAACTCCTGAAAATTGATGGAATTCAATATGGTTATCTAAACGAATACTGAAGTTTGTCTCAGATCTACAGTCCAATTGTATTACATTTAAAACTTGATGTATTTATTTTTCCACATTTCAATTATTTCATATATTTCAATATGGCGATTGCAAGAAATCACAGTTTTGCCAAAAGCCAATTTATCGTAGCAATGGCTACTATAAAACTATCTGGTCGCTTGGTAGCTTTCTTCAATGCCAATTAGCCGTTTAATGCATTAACTGGAGGCAACATTGTTTTAAAATGCTTTTTCAACTGACCATAATAAGATAATATGAATGAGTCCTAGAACGGCATTTCAAAACAGCATTTTATGAGTTTACAAAGTCAAAATAAAACCTTTGATAGGAGTAAAAGGAATTTTTGAAGTCAAGGTTTTAAGATCGTTGTAAAGAAGTTGTGTAGGTTCTTACCTGACTAAAATTTGAAACCCATTGGCATCTCTTGCTGCCATAATAAAACCGAAATGATTTCCAGTGGCTTTCATAAAACTTTAGTAAAACTTAATAAAGCTGGATGGTTTTGGCAATGTTACTTGGGATGTTGGTGGTTTATGAATTCGGTTTAATTCCTATGTAAATTTTATTAAGCTAAGAATATAATTGATGCTCTTAAGTATTCAAATCCTCGATGACTTCAAGGATTTACGAGAATTTTATGAGTTGAGTTCAGATTACTGAAGGTTGTGAGACCAAAGTAATAACTTCTTAGAATGGTTGTTCATTGTCAGTCTAAAATTTCCTGGAGTTGATTTTTCAAGAACTCGAAATTCTATTAGAGTTGTTTTGGTGATTGCTGTTGTTTATTTTCATAAATGAAGAATCCGAGACCTTAGTTAACCGTTATGTGTCGAACAAAGTAATAATGGGCATTTGCCGATTATAAAACACGATATTTCATTGTGCTTTCATAGTATGAGATTGAAACTCTGTGACGTCTCACATCTAAGTAATACTGATCATCTTTTTGTACCCACGAAACTAAAATAACCTTTTCTATGAAATATTCATCTGGTTTACAGTCTTTGGATTCTGGAAGTCATATACAGTCTGAAAATTGCCCGAATACGGTCCATCAATATCATTTTTCTTTGGGAAATCCGGATTTCCAGAACCATGCCTACGAACTTTTGAGTTTACTCCAGCCATTAGGGTCTGTGCAGACTTCTCTGCAACCGATTTAGCATCTTTTTTCCAAGATTTTTCGAAATTTGTAGCTTGTTGTTTATATTGAAAGAGTTCTCGCTTCACGAGAGCCCAATACCGCTCGATAGGTCGCAACTCCGGGCAGTTAGGTGGATTGGTCTCTTTCGGTACAACATGGACTTCATTCGCTTTATTACTTTCCAAAACATCTTTGGCGTAGTGACAAGATGCCAAAACAGGTCAAAATAGCGAAGAAGTGCCATGGCTGCATAGGAATGGGTACAATCGCTGCTTTAGGCATTCTTCACGGTATATTGCCTTGTTTACCGTTCCGGTAGTAATGAAGCTTTGGTTTGCTCGACCAATGCTGCATATTGCCTGCCAAACAAAATATTTTTTGGGGCTTGGCCTTTCTTTTCGTCCTGAAATGCTCCTCTACGCCGTTCCGTTGCGTGGCAGTATAATAAGACATTCCGGAAAGCTGCTTAAAGTCTTCCAGCGAGGTCGCCATTAGTTTTTGAAAAATATCAGGCATGTCACAAATAAAATATCTGGCTAAATCTGGCAATACACGGAAATGAAGAAATCTGAACTAACAATTCAAAAGGGGCAAAGAGGTTTTACAAATGTTGATAGGCCCTTTACCAATGTTGTCCTGAAATCAGTCATTTTTTGACTCGTATACACGCATGCTTCCGTAACAAACAAGCGTGGAATTACAATATTTGACCAATACCAAATATTTTAAGGATTACCGATTCGCACAAAATAGCTTTAAATCGTTTTCAGTGAACGAAAACTGCAGTCACGTAAATCACTTAAAGCTTTAGGGGAATGGGAGTGACCGACGCTTTATTTTAAGCTGCTCTAATATCTAAAAGTCTGGCATTATGCAGGGTTTCTCTTTTTGTCTTTTTGTCGACAAAAAATCTGTCAGTGCCAGATAAATCTGGATTAATGGCACCCCAGCACAAAAGTTTCATCGTCGATTATCACGCAGGAAAACTTCAACTTTACTATACAACTTGCGAGCCCGATTTTTAGCCGTCACAGTCTGTTTATCATTATTTTTACTTTTTGCACTTGCTCTTCCTTCGACGCCATCTTCGATCTAAAAGCTTGCAGTATCACCAAAAATTAACTTTACACAATGAACAGACATACGTTCATGAGTCTGCGAAATATTTCACGCGTTGATGAAGGTTTTCCAGATATACACATATTTAGGGGTGTCCAGATTTTTTCGCGAACAAGCCATATGAGGCCATCGGTGCGCATAAATATTTCAAATCGATTGGTGCAAACATTTTGAATTTTTTTGGACAAACGACAACCCAAAGCCAAAGTTAAATGTCAAAACGATTTTTTTTCTTTTACTGTGACAGCAATAAACCATAAGAAAGCATTGAAATTTTGTGAATTGTTTGAAATTTTCCAAGTTTCAGTCACGGTTCAAATTCGAGTCTTGCTGTCTTGTGCTTTTGCTTCAAACATGATGTCCGAATCATTTTTGCACAACAAATGTTTGGATTTTGTACGTGTCGAATAGACTATCGCACAGAAAAAAAAATTAATTCTAGTAAGCGCGTAAATGCCTCTTAGTTTAATATTCCAAGCCAAAGAAGGCGTAAGCAACGAAATTGTTTGTAATCTTTCATGCGCGGTACAACAATGTTTCCAATCTTTCATACAACTGGCGTTATCAGGCTTAAAACTCCCATCATTTTTCAATGTTTGATTCAATGAATTTTGAAAATGAAAAATTCAATGAATCTTGAAAATGAAAATTCAATGTTAAGAGGTTAACTTCCCTTTGATTGTCTTTGGATATTTTTTGACGTCATTTTTCAACTTTTTCGGAAAACTTCAGTTCTTGTGTATTTTTCTCAACGTCACGATTTTTGCTGCGATGAATTTGCTTTCACGGGGCTGCAAAACGACATTTTAACTGCCGGAAAACAAGAGATACCCGACAGAAAGTAAGCTGCCTTAAAAGTCTTGACACCGGAAAGGTGTTTTTTTTAACGTTTGCTGAGCTGTCAAAAGCCAAAAACAAGTTTTAGTTTGTTGTTATTTTTTATCACCAGCATCAAGATGAATAAAGTAATACATGATAAAACTGGATCCTCCCTTAGTTCAGTCGGTAAAGGCGCAACTACAAAGCTACACCATGCTGAAGGTGGCTGTGTTCGATTCCCGGTCTGGTCTAGGAATTTTTCGTTAAGGAAAATTTCTCGACTCCCTCGGCATAGGGTATGGTTGTACTTGCCTTGCCACACAATCATACTAATGCAAAAATGGTAACTGGCATCGAAAGCTCTCAATTAATATTTAGCAGTAGAAGTGCATTAAGAACACTAAGATGAGAGCAAGCAATATGCTAATTGTGAAAGCAATAAGCATGAAATGCTATATAAGAAGAAGATAATAAGATTGGGTTTGTGTCGCAATTTGGAGATGTCTTAAAAAAAGTTGACACAGTGTAGACCTGACCTAATCGGGCAAAACGCTAAATTTTAAGATAATTATCATTGATGATAAAAGAGAAGAAATATGGAAGTTATTTTGCTGTTTGGAAAGTTTCCCTACGAACCAATAGATTTTCTTTAATCATCAGTAAACTCGCTTGAATTCCACTCCTTCCAAAGCTAGCAAAGTAAGCAGCAGTAGAACATGAATTTGTGTGCCTTTTTTACAGGCGATTTGATGACAAGTAGAGGGAACAAATAAACAAATTGTTACGAAAAAAAGTAATTGAGATTCGATCTCCGCAATTGGATTGATCTCAGAAATTTTTACTATTCGATGAAACATGTGTCATTATGTAGGTAAAGACTGTGGTCACGGATTAAAACTTACAAATGTTCATATTCATTAAAATTTATCAACATTTTTTTGTAGAAAAAATAAGTGTCGGATTTTCACCATTTTTTTCGTTATAAACGGCTGAAAACGGTGTGGCCTCTACTGTATACAGAAGTTGTCTCCCTTGTAATCGGCCCATGACTGTACCTCGCCAGCCTCGTTGTCTGCGGAGATTCCGCAGGTTGCCTTCTACTTGATAAATCCACCTTGCTCGTTGCGCGCCTCTTCTTCTTGTATCCGTTGATTCTTTTTCGAAAAGCATTTTAACAGGTCTGTCATCCGACATTCTTACGGCATACCCAGCCCATCGTAGTCGACCGATTTTTGCGATGTGTACGATGGGGGGTTCTCCCAGCAACTGATGCCATTCGTGGTTCATTCGCCTCTTTCACGTTCCGTTTTCCATCTGCACTCCACCGTAGATCGTACGCAGCAACTTCCGTTCAAAGACACTAAGGGCGCGTTGGTCCTTCACTAGCAATGTCCATGGTTCGTGGCCTTTGAGAACTACCGGTCTAATTGATGTCTTGTAGATGGTCAACTTTGTGGTTCGGCTAACTTTGTTTGATCTTAGCGTCCTTCGGAGTCTAAAATAGGCACGATTTCCAGCTATAATGCGCCTTTGTATCGCTCTGTCGGTGTCGTTATCGGCTTTCACCAATGAGCCCAGATACACGAATTCGTCTTCTACCTGGTATACGTTTCAGCCATCGTCTCGAAGTTACGTGCCACGATATCAAGGTCGTCAGCGAAGCCAAATAGCTGGACAGACTTCCTAAACCACTCGTGCCACTCGTGTCTATCCCAGCTCTTCGAATCACAGCCTCCACAGCAATGTTAAACAACAAATACGACAATCCATCACCTTGCCGTAACCCGAGGATTGAGAAGTCTAGTCAGCTGTATAAAGTTCCTCGACGAGTTCTAGGTTCTACGTATGAATGGGTGGGCTAGATAAGCAGAATTCGTGCTTCTCGATTCACTTTTTTTCCATCTTACTACCAAGGGATCACATCATCCTTTACCATCCTTTACCGTCATCAAATCGACTATCTGTGTTCATCGAGCCACGTCAGCTTTTTTCGATCCCAAAGATCAGAGAATACGTGGTCAAGGTGATTAAAAATACAAACTTAGAAAAAAATTAAGACCACTTAGATGCACATGAAAGGAGCGGACCGTTTGACCGAAATTTGCGTCTGTTCTTAAGAACTCGAAATATTAACTTAGGGAACGTCCATTAATTACGTCACGCAAAAATTGCCTTTTTCTAACCGCCCCCCCCCCCCCTTGTCACGTTTTTTGTATGGACCTTCAAATTTTTTTGTATGGATCGTCACGTTTTCTCAAACCCCCCCTCCCCCCCTACTGCGTGACGTAATTAATGGACCTTCCCTTACATGACATGACGAAAACTTTGTTCAGGTACACAAAACGATGTTTTCCAAATGCCGCTCCTGTAATGCATATATGTATGCTTCTTGATGTCAGTTTTTTTTTTCAAGTATCTAGTTCTAGTTATCGTCTGAATTATTAAGATCTGGCTCTTCAAGGCAATTGATTGTAGTGGTTAAAATTAGCTCTTTCTTATCTTGTAGGGTTCATTGTGTTCCTGAATCTACGAATGCTTGTAAAAATTTAAAATAATATTGTTCCAAACCCGGTCGTCTGCCTTAGCCAAATAATATATTTAATATGATTGAATAGTATTAACAAATGCAACCGGGTCACAGTGGAATCAATCAGAAAAAAGACACACTTGGGCAGTTTTCACACTTTTCCTGATCTTTTAGCGCTTTGGTGTCTACGCAAATGTTTCTAGAAATTTTATTTAAATTCTTTTTAATTACTCATCAAAAGTTTTACTCAAGTGATACTCTACTTTAAAAAAAAACTAACTTTGTGTGGGTACAAGATACAAGGTTAGTGTCTTCAGCAAAGTTGTAGAACTATATATTTAACGAAACTTTACTGAAAATAGTTATTAACCTATATAGAATGCATGCTGATATATAATTGATTTAGTATATAGACTAACTTAAAACTTGTTTTTTTTTTTACTTTTTTGTGGCTGAAACCTTACTTGATCGATTTAAAATGTTCAACAATGTTATCAATATTATCAAAACGTACAACTTTGCTGAAGACGTCAACTGTGTAAATGGCAATCTTTGAGTTTTGAAGCGGTTTTAAGATAAAAAAATACGTTCTTTCAACAACAAATACTTAGACACCGGCAAATTTTGCAGCCAAATTTTGCATAGTTTGGCCAACCATCGCTTAAAGTATACGTGTACGAAAAATCTTAAGACACAGTTTAGACAGTTGACGTCTTTAGCAAAGTTATGCGTTTTGATAATATTGATAATTTTGTTGAACATTTTAAATTGATCTGATAAGGTTTTAGCCACAAAAAAGTAAAAAACAAGTATCATGTTCGTCTATATACTACATCAAAAAAAACATCGTAAAAAAATTGACTATGCGTACTACCTGTGGCAATACTACCAATTGAATCGACCGTTTATTGCGTAATCGGCGAAGAAACTGCAAGTGTTATGTATGAGTGTCTATCAAAACATTTTTCAATTACATTTACGTCAATCGTAAGCACACTACTGCCATCTGTTCAGTTTTATCCCACATTACAGTGTTCTCAATAGATTGCGCAGGTGAGTTAGAGACGATGAATTGTAGTGCAAAATGTGCAATGTCTTATGTCTGTTTGTCTGTGATATAAACCTACCCCGCAGTGGGATGTTAGGTAAAGGGTGACTTCCTTGGTTCGAATACTACATCAAACATCTGTTCTATTTTCAACCTGCCGTACACTGACGGAACTTTCAACACTTTCTCTTCATATCTTTCATTCTAGCAAAAACATTACTGTCCACTCTTGGTGCCTCATGGTGATGAGAGAATATCTCCTTCTACATGTGATATAAATGTTAATAAATAAATGTAGATGGGTTCACATAAAAATATAAATATTTTCATAAAATGAACTCACGTTGTTTCGATCTTTAAAGATAATTGATTGCTGATTGAAAATTATGCAGAAAAAATGCAAAACTATTGATAGTTAAAATGAGTATTCTCCTGAAGGGGACAAAAGGGGACAAACGGTTTTGCATAGATCTTGTAGATGGAGGTATGTAGTTTAAGTTCGCATATTCCGTTTTTGCAAATATTTGCGAATAAGGGAGTAAAATATCGTGCAGAAACGTATTTTTTTTAACACTTCAACCCCTATAACTTTGGTTTATTCAATGACTAGCAACTCTCTAGTATCTTGAAATTGTACGTATTTTTATGCCCTTAAAGTAATCCCTGAAAAGTTTTCAAATTCAAATTAAAATAAAACACTATAAGGGACAGCCCAATGGGGTTGTACGCAAAGTTGACGTAGGACTACGTAACTATTTCGAAATAATCTACATATATATCTATGCATATACATGTACATCATATCGTGATATGACTACCAACTGGATCATACATATTTCCCTCAGATTGGCACGACTGCATTAAAAGCCACTTGCTTGCGACAGCCGCTGAGTCATCATTCTAGCTGGTCGCTCGCCCGCGTACTTTTCGGCAGGGTACTTGCAACCGTCAGCTGTCAGAGCAGTACTGGCCCATTGCCGCTCTGCACAGCTCCATGGCTGCCGAGCGAATGAAGAAAATTTGAAGGTGTCCCTGTTTTATATCGTGCACTGCTGCATGCTGCATGTGAGACGTTCCTTACTTAAATTTGAAGTCTGTGATAGCAAAGTACTGTGTATTTGGTAAATTTACTCTGAAAAAGCGGCATTATAAGACATCACCTTATATTTGCGTTAATGTCAATAGTTGAATGTTAAAAATCAATAGTTTTTAATATTTAAATCGAAGCGTAGAAAATGTTCCGATCGATTGGTGCAAACATTTTGAAAATCAATCGTGGAATGACTTAGTTATTAACGTTCAAAACCTCTATATTTTTCGTGACGCTCCAAATTTTCGCAATTCGAACGTGTACCCCAGTATTGAAAACACAGACGTAGTCCTACGTCAAAAAATTACAACAAAAAAAACTGTTGCCTTTTAGTCCCACCCTAAGGAATGTTAGAAATACTGTTATAGAACGATATGTAGATGAGATAAAAGAAAAATTGTTTCGGCCAAATTTCATTAAATTAAAATATCTACCATGCTGTGAAAGCAAAGAATCCTCTAAATCATAGAAATTGAATCTTAATATTTTTATTATGAACATTAAAGGACCACCCTAGTAATCGCACGAACCATAATAGCTCTTATTTTTTAGATTAAATCTTCCGAAGTCTTCATGTGTCTAAAGTTATTCGTTTTCGAGTTATCGATTTTTGACACGGAATTGTCTCGTAATGGTCAAAGTGCTCCAAAGTCATTCGCTTGTTAGTAACATTCGGTACCGATGCCCATCTAGAATTCAAGGAGTCCAGTAACCCAGGACTCAATTCCACAGATGCACTGTTTGTGGCCCTCTCAACATGACCACGGAAGACAACAGAATCCCATCTTTAAGAGTGCAAAAGAGTTTCTAAAATTTAACCTTAGAATTCAAAATGTTGGGAAATTAGCCTTTCGTGAAATCTTCCATCAGTCAACCGTGCTTCGTGCCAATCAAACCCAAATAGCAGGTGGAATTTCTTCATTGTCTCCCAGCCGTCTGGCAAGCTAATCGCAGTCGCGATACATATTCAACGGTTTTCTTCTTACCTACGCTTCCGACCAACCTGACGCGCGACTACACAATTGATTCTGTTGATGAATTCATCATATCTTTTCACCCGACCGGTCATAAAAGACGCTTAAATGATTAAAACTGACTCCACCGACCGAACTGCGCCAAAAATGGTTTCCGAGGGGAGATTTGATCCATTCACTACACACCCATGAGATTAAATGGCCAGCACACCGGTCAGCGGCGGTTACCATTTCTCTTTTTTTTTTGTTCAACAGTCATCTCGAGAGATTTTTCGGATCTACTGGCCGAAAGTAAACTCCACTGCCTGTCGCCTCTTGACGAGCGAGGTTGAAGTCGTGGCGGCGAGGCCATGCGTACGACGGTCGTTACCCGCGCCGAAACAAGGCTCACGCACTCTTGAGCGTTGGTTTTTTTTTTTTCGGTGGTCGAAGACCCGTGAGTATGGTCAAGTCGGAGACTTGCGCCACTTTGCGCCGAACAATTCAACCGATGCCGACTGTACCCTTTCACGCACCTTTTCCTCCTCTAGGTATGCGATTGATCTCGAGCAGTGGTGCTCTGCTGGATGCATGGTTGGCAACAGCGACAACCCCGACGGCTTGGTTGTTGTCGTCGTTGTTGCTGTTGTTGTTGATGATGATGATGATAGTTCATTTTTTTTTTGGCTGGTACCATGCTTGACTGCCCAAACTGGTGTGAGTGCGCGATATTTTCGGGGATGAAAATATGCGGCTCACGCACTTTCTTTTCCGCGACGGCGGTGGCGGCGGCAGCGGCGCATTAGCTCTATCTGCCTACCTACCTTCCTACTCTCACTTTTCGGTACGCGTCTATGGTTTGGAGATTTTTTTTTTCGCGAGGTTTTGGAACGCCGCTGTCTGGAGTGGTTTTTTTTTTTTGCACGATGGGAATGAGATTGAGACGCAGACTAGCGATAAGCTAGATTTGGGTTGTTTGGGTGGACGGGTGCTTGGCTGGGGATAATGCTGTGAATTCCATTTTTGGGGTATTTAAATTAGGTAAATTTCAGGCATTTCAAGCCTAAATTATTGATATTATTTAAAAAAATTGTTTAAGTTGCTACAAAACAGTGAGTTGCAAAGTGGAACCAATTTGAGCCAATCATTAGTTGAGTTTTATCTTAAGTATATCCAACATCTTCTGAAACTATTTTTTTTTGGGGAGTCGAATTGGTTAAGACGTTGGATAGGAAAGAGAATTACATTGGCCAAGTCGTCCAATGATGGCCCATCGCAACGAAAAGTCCAAATTTATCGAAATGTTTGATTCGAAACATCAATACAAGAGCTACAATATGATGTTTTAAAGATTTCACCCTTAGTTGATGTGAGCACTCCGGAATGTCACTACTCAAGATATCAGCAGTATACCATCTACAAAATGCTTGTAAAACTGGTAGTTTTCCAAGGGTATGAGACATGGACAATGCTCAAAGAGGATTTGCAGGCATTTGAAACATTCGAACGAAGTGTATGTAGTACCATCTTTCGTGTAAAAAATGAACTAAATCTCTGTATCTCGGTAACGGATTGACGTAAACATAAGTTCAATACATCAAAACAAAGGTAATTTACTGTTCTTTAAGGAAAATATCCAAACAAATCATTTCTCTTCGTTTCTAATGAAAATTGGCACTTTCTTCTTTATTCTTCCCATCAAACGCTACACACCTCAGTAGTCAACTTCCTTGGAACATTTGTTCCACATTTTGATCATCTGAGTCACGTCTCGAGCCGTTTTTTCACTTTTCTTAAGCTTCCGCTTCATTATTGCCCAAAATCTCTCGATGGGCCGAAACTGCGGGCAGTTGGGTGGATTTGTGTTTTTATCTATGAAATCTACGTTATTATTGCGGTACCACTGGATGACTTCCCGGCTGTAGTGACAACTCACCAAATCTGGCCAAAACTTCACGGGATCTTTATGGGCTTTAGTGAAAGGTAGTACGTGGTTTTTGAGTCATTCTTCCTTGTACAGCTTCGAGTCCATCGTCTTATTCGTCAGGAACACTATGGCCTTTGCTCCGCAGCTGCATATCCCTTGCCGAATCATCAGTTGCTTGGCAAATTTGTCCATAAAAGCAAACTTAAACTTCGCAGGAACATCTCCTTGTGCCGTCGTCATGTAGAATTCTTGGCCAGGAAGCTGTCCAAAATACATTTTGACGTAGGTGTCATCGTCAATGCTTGGATGCTTGGTACTTCGTCAAAACCTGCTGGTACAATTTCCGAGCTCGAGTTATGGTGACGAAACTTTGCTTCAACGATTCTGTTTGGTTGCTTGCTGGCTCGATAAGTACGATATCCTGCTCGGGAGCAACAGCGTATTTTTGTGCGATTTCATTATCTGATAGTCCAGATTTTGCTCTGATGGTTCTCAACACCTTCTGTTTCAGCTTGCCGTCATACGTGCCACTACGACGCTTACCTTGAGGCACTCGATCCATGCTCTTTAGCTCCTGAAACGTTTGTGTACATCATACAGGGTTGATTTGGCGTTTTCAGTGTTTTTGCGATTTATAGCGGACCACGTTGGATTATCAACGTGGGTGTGAGAATTTTCTCCTCTCGGCTTCCATCTGGAATAACTTTGACTCACTGCACGAAACACCGTGAAATTTATACCACAAAAAGTGAGCGCAGTTAACAAACTGCTGAAAAGAATTCTTCAGCGGTCACTTTCCGTACCGCTGCAACACAATAAGTGATTCCGGATTCTAACTGGACAGAATTTGATGCGCTGGCGTAACTCCATGGCGAAGATAATTTTTTGAAAATTGCCAAACCTGGGCGTTTTAAAATGGGTGGGTCATGTGTAGGAATATCAGGTAACAACCCCGTATAAATGGTGTTTCCCTTGTATTTGGTCGGAACAAACCTGATGGTGAAAACAGGTGAAGTAAGATCTTGGAAGTGTGTGAGACTCATGGAAAAGCAGATGAACAGCCCACAGCCGAGTTTTGTGGCAACACATTTTATGTTTGTAATGCAAGTGTGGTCTGGTAGTGCTTAAAGATTTCAAGCCCTCATTTCCAGCGAGTTCTTGGAAAATAAAGAACATCCATTCAGTCCAACATTTTCTTTAACTTATACATCTGGATTTCTTAGTATATGAACCAAATCCAATAACTACCAAAATATTACTGGTTACCATTGAAGATCTTAAATTTATATTTCCAGGAATACAGTCCAAACTAAGATTTAATTTTATTTCGGTTTCTGGACTTCCAGAAATATAAACTACTACCTAGATATATAAATCGACTACTCAAGCTACCAAAATATCTCGGATAACGCTTTTGGGACCTCAACATAAGCGGTTTCATTGAAGACTTTGTCATCAATCAAACATCCAGTCACACGAAATATTATTTTTCTTAGATTTTTGATCCTCGTATCTGTGATTACGCTTGAAGATATTAAGATTTAAACTGCAGGAAGTTCTTGGATGACAAACATAACACATTCCTCTCGAAATATTATCTTACTAAGATTTTTAAAGCAAAAAACATGAAACGAGTTCATAAACTACCAAAAATATCTGATGTGGCTTGAAGATTCTAGGATTCTAGGTTCATTTATGAAAAAGAACATCCGTTGAACAGGATATGAGCGGTTTCAAGCAACAGAACGAAAAACTATCACTTATTAATAGTTCATCAGTAGCTGAAACAGGTTCGAGCGGTGTTACGCTTGCAACTAAATGTATGCACATTTTATAGAACTATCAAAACATGCTTCTTACCCGAGATATCCACGTTTTGTGTTTTAGTAACCTGGATAATGCTTATGTTTGGTAGAAATTTGTGTGAAGGGGTGTCAAACAATCATAAGAACTTTCTCTGGCCCCAAAAACCCCTGCATTCAAATTTTCACGCTGATTGGTTCAGAACTTTCCGAGTCTTTAAGGGTCAGACAGATAGACAGACAGACAAACAGAAATTCATTTTTAAATACATAGATATAGACATCCTGCTTTCAAAACCCCCCTTATGCAAAATGTGGTTTCATTTGCTTGATTAGTTCTTGAGATATGCAGAAATGTGTGCTTAACTTGTTTGGGAGACCCCTCACACACACAGTAAAAGAGGGAGGGGTCATGAACTGACATAGAAACATTTTTCGCCTCCAAAAACCTCAACATGCCAAATCTGGTTTTCTTTGCTTTATTGGCTCTCGAGCTATGCTAAGAATTGGGTTTCATTTGTATGGGAGTCTCCCCTTCCAGAAGCCGGCAAGGTCTCAAACCACCATACAAATATTTTTCTCCTTCCAAAACCTCCACCTGCCAAACGTGCCCAAGTATCATTGCCAAAACCATCCAGCTTTATTTAGTTTTGATAAAGTTTTATGAAAACCACTGGACATCGATTTGGTTTAATTATGACACCAAAGAGGTGCCAATAGTTTTTATATTTTAGTCAGGTTTATGAAAACCTACACAGCTGCTTTACAGCGGTCTTGAAACCTTGTGTTCTAAAATTCCCTTTACTCCTATCAAAGGTTTTAATTTGACTTTATGAACTCATAAAATGCTGTTTTGAAATGCCGTTTCAGGAATAATTCATAAAATCTTATTAAATTCAGTTGAAAAATCATTTTAAAACAATTTTGCTTCCAGTTACTGCATTAAATTGAAAATTGACATTGAGGGAAGTCACAAAATGGCCAAATAGTATTATAGTAGCCATTGGGCAGATAAATTGGCTTTTTGGCAAAACTGTGATTTCCTCCAATCGCCATTTGAAATTATTGATATGTGGAAAAATAAATACACCAAATTTTTAATGTAATGCATATGAACTGATCATAAGAGATCAACTTCGGCATTCTTTTTAATAACCTTATTGAACTGCATCAATTTTCAGGAAATTCATGATGAATTTATCGAATATATTTGTTTCGATTTTGTTTTTTATTATTGTAAACTCGCAGTGGTCATAACATCCTTCCCTAGAACATTTTCAAAAATGTTATGGTCTTATAAAGGTTTTATTAACTTGTTTTCACAACCGTCTGTAGAGTGGGCCACTTTGTACAAATTTCGGCTTAAAAGATGCATAGAAAAGGTGTTGGTGGATATTTTTGAATGTAGTTTTATTAACAAATACGGCTGGAATAAAACTGAAATTGTTACTTGGGAAAGAACATCCGTGAACATGAGCGGTTCCAAGAAGCCATATGATCACTTAATTTCAATGCATCATTGTCAATTTATCGAAAACTTTGCACATTTATTTAAAAAAAACCACGTTTTGAGTATCGCTGCCTCAAACTAAGTCACGGATTATTTTACAGATGGGCCTATGTAAAAATGCAACTGATCTATTAGAGTTAATATACCGTGAACCGCAGTTCGTTTGGTATAAAAGGTGTCTTCAGCAAAGTTTTAGATAACTATAAGGCAGTTCCTATATAAATATGTACTGAAATTTGTTTTTTTTTTTGACGTAGGACCTAACGTCTATCTTTTCTATTCATGTAAAGCGCCCCTATTCTAAAACTTCTTAAATCGAGCACGTTGCGTTTTGAGTTTTTGCACGATAATAACTTCTTTCTGGCTGATAGAAATTTTACGATAAGTATTTTATTCGAAAGCTATAATATCAACGCTGAATCAATGTTGCTAACTTAATTCATTACATTCATTTAAACTAATTAAAAAGTACTTAAAATAAATAATGTCTAAACACACAAAGATATTGGTCTAGTATAACCAATATGACATCATATTAATGCCACACACCGATTGGTCACACGCCACACTCTGATTAGGCCATTGCCTAATAAACGGTACGTAAAAAAAAAATCTTTCCATAAAAAACGCATTCATGACCCATAAAACTCTGGTCCATATCCATACTAAATTAGATATGATCCAGGGAATTCATGCATGTAATCCATAATTTATATGAAAATTAGCAATAAAATGTTCAAAGTGTACCGTGATGGATATAGGGAATGGTCGATAAAATTGTTCGGATTACCCATAAACATGTTAAAAATGATCCAAATATGGTTTAATGATGTTCCATAAACTTGCAAAATTGATCCACAAAATGAAACATTTATGCACTAAAATGCAAACACATAGTTCATAAAATTTTGAAAATGTTCCATAAATAAAATTTCAATAAAACAATAAATAATGAACTATAAACTCATAGAACTAATCCATAGCCAATCAACTTTGTGCACATAAACATATGGGTATGATCCATAAATTATGCCTGCATTTTTGAGTTTTGGTCACTGTTTTTTCAAATGTTTGGTCCATAAAAATATTCTTAAATTGTTTTTGAAATGTTAAAACGATTTCAAATCGTTCAAACAACATCTTGAATTTTGACCACATGTGATAAGAAACTAACACAACAGAAAACAGACATACAAATCAAATTCAATAAGTGCGTAAGAAATTTAACTGCCATTTCATAATCATTGTAACCGGAAATACCGAATTGCCCGAATTTTCTATGTTGCTCAAGCTTTCACGAAAAAGAAATTATATTCTGATCACTTCTCTCCTGAAGTCTGCAGGTAAAGTACAGGCAATCATGCTAGTATTCACGGTTGAATTCACCGGGACAGTGGTCATTGGAGCAGCAATCGAAACGACGACCCTCTGAGGGGTGTTTACTTGCTAAGTGTAATACTGTACTGCAATAAGATCTGCCAGAAATAGAGTTCAATGAAAATGATGCTGATTTCTGGGAATGGCTGAAAACAACTTCAAAGTGAGACATCGTTTTTACTGAACCAGCATGTATTGGGGAAGGAAATATTGGGTTTGTATGCGATTGCTAGGTGAAAATGTTTCTATTTTCAAGAACCGAGCAATTTAAGAGAATAAATTACAACATGTGATGTGCACCTGGAAAATGTGATCACAATTACCCCTCCGTGATCACCCCTCCGTGAATACCAATGGGAACGTTGTATCCAGTTTTGTTCAACTGATGAATGCGCGATATACATTCCCACCAACACATCTCAAGGTGAAACCCAAGGTACATCCTCAATTTGCAATGGATTCCTTAGTGTTAGGCAGGATTCATTTCTCTATTACTATTCTCAGTTGAATCCGGCATTAAAATAGATTAAAATGCTGCTGCAAAACTTCAAAGAACTCAAGCGCCAGTTACGTAGAGCACCAGTTTCCATTCACGATGTTACAATTTTTACACAAAGTCTGAGAAGCCTCACTTCCATGGCAGAATACAAGAACCTCGTGATCGTTATGTTTTCAGATTGGAATAACGGGGAAATCGATTGACTACAATTTGTGAACGTGAAATTTTCGTCATCAACTAAAAAGTTTTGACAGTTCAGTTTCTCTGTGCCCAAGCACACGGTTAACGAATCTTATTCACTTCGTATACTGCTCACCCAAAATCTCAAACAAGTGGACGTGTAAATTAAATCTCATTTTTTCAAGAAGACTGTTTCTATCAAGCCAGAATAGAGTAAGATCAATTTTCACGATAGTCCGCTATTTTTCTCCGAAAAAGGATTTGATTTTTGGCTAAACAAATTAGATTTTCAGTCAATTTTACTGAAATATGAGTAATACTCGTTGGACGCGCATGAAATGGTGCCAGAAATAAATAAGCATGGCGGCCGTGATCATATCGCAAGTGGCAACAGCCCGAGAGATGGCAATAGTATTTTAACGAGTGTTTATGTTCATCCTAGCACAAGTTTTTTTTTAAACATATATTTCAGCTTGGATGTCTGTTCTCTGTGCTAACACTAATTAGATTTTTTATAACAAAATTGCGAGTACTATGGAGAAAGCAAACCTTTCGTTCAATAGTTATTTTTACATGAAATTTTTTCAACTACAGTTTTTTTTTCAGAAAAAAAAACAAAACAAAATGTCCAAAAAGTTTATTTTTATTCAATCCTTATGACATTAAAAATCTTCTGGCAAGATGCTTAGTCAGACACACTATATTGCCACGATTTATTGTGCTCTACTCCACGTGGTAGAAAAACCAATGTTGCCTGCTGAACAGTTGAGGATTGAAGAACTAAGCGATCGATGTTTCCGATATAGTCTTCAAGCAAACGACTGATTTAAGCATTTGCCCGATAAAATGCAAACGGAGGATTTTTTTCTTTAGTTAGGTAGGACAACCACTTGCGAGTTGGACAGCAAGCGTTCGCCCGGCATATTTTATGCAAAAAAAACTTAAATAACAGAGCCTTAAATTTGACCGGTAGTTTTTAACGTGCACAAGTGCTCTTTACCAAATTTAATGGGGAAAATGTGTCGCAGCTGCAGTCGTTAAACCAAGTGAGATCACAAAAGTAGGTCAACTTTCTGAAAAATTGAAAATCTTCTACAAAGCGATCCTTCTTTTACAGCAATATTTAAGCCGCATACACAGAAAAAAATAATTAATTTTAACAAGCGCATAAAATTTCCCCTCGTTTAATTCTAAGCCAAAGGAGACATAAACAACGGAATTGTTTGCATTGTTACAACAATGTTCGCAATCTTTCATACAACAGGCTGCATTCAGGCGTTATCTGGCTTAAATTTACATGAAATATCCCATTAATTTCTGCCAAATGTAAGCATTCCCTTTATGGGCATTAGATAACGCAGAAAATTCAATGTTTATTTTTATCTGTGTAGCTAAAGGAACGGGCATGTTAATCGGTCTGATTTGTAGGGATGTCAAGAATTGACCATGACCATGGCCAAAATAAAAAAAAAAGTAAACCTAAAATTGGAATAATTCCGGCATAATATCTGAATCATACACAGATAAAAACAAACATTGAAATTTCTGCGTTAACCTACTGCGCATTAAGTGAATGCAAGATTTGGCTCAAAATAATGGGATATTTCATGTAAATTTAAGCCAGATAACGTCTGAATCCAGCCTGTTGTATGAAATGATGCAAACATTGTTGTATGGCACATGAAAGATTTCAAACAATCTAGTTGTTTGGCTTGGATTAAACGAGTGGAAATTTTAAACGCTTTTCAAAATTAATCGTTTTTTTTTCTGTGTAAATATTATATTAAATGTACAAAGTTGATTTGCTATGGACTAAAATCAGAAGTTTGTGGTTCATTTTTCAAACCTTTTATGGTTCATTGGGTATAATTTTGTAGAATATTTTCAATAAACTATTAACATTTGCATATACTTTAACTCACGAACGTTACATTCTAAGGACCAATTTTAAAAGTTTTAGGAATGATATTGAATCCTATATGGAACATTTGCAATATGTTTATGGGTAACCGTTACAATTTAATCGACCATACCCTAGTTATAAAACGATACATTTTTTAAATTTTCTTGCTGAAATTTATACATCTATCACATTGATGTATTTAATGGATCATTTTCATTTTTTTTATCGATTTTCATCAGACCCTCATGGGTCATAAATACGTTTTTTACGGACCAAATTTCAATTTCTAATGGATCATCTCTTCAGTTTAAAGGTGCAAACTTAGAGCCGCCCAAATGAACATCTGAAAATAACGACCGCAACAAAATATCCTTTCCAATTAAACGCTTATAACACAATTAAGGCTCCATCCCAACCAGAAGAATACAACATAAAAATAACAAAATTATAACAAACCTTGTTACGTTAAACTGATTATGATATAAATTTGTTAAAGACGTTTCCATGTGGATAATTGTTAATCATACTTTTAACAAATTTAAATATAATGCCTTGGGAGGAACAATTTGCCTAAAGAAATAAATCAATTCTAACAAAAGCTGATATGATTTTGCTACATCGTAACAAATCTGTTACAAAGTTTATTTTGTTTATGTTATATTTATATCTTAGTTTGTTACTTCTAGAGGATGTTTAGTTAAATTTTCTATTATTTCAACAACACCCGCGATCTAAATTCTAACAACCTCTGTGAAAAAACAGCGTAACTGAATAACAAAACTTGAAATAATTTTGTTGTTCCCTTTTGGTCGGGATGGACTTCAATCGGTTGACAATTTTCCCGCGTAAAACTATGCTTTAACAATTATAACGGGTGGCAATTAAAATTTTGGAATTTTTTCGAGGCCTCTATGCTCAACAACAAACGAGCTCAGAGAGAAATAAGAGTGTGTATGCGTTAGCTCTTTCTCTCCTCTTTCTGCTAGTATTTTCTGTTTTGTTTATGCTTGCTCAGTTTTGCTCAAAATGCCGTCGAAACAAGAAGTATTTCGCGAGCGCGTTGTACAGTTCTACGAACTGCACAGAAATCACGGCAAAACGCATACGGTAAAACATTTTAAAAGCGAAAATGTTGCGACTTCGACTGTTTACCATATCTTAAGATCCCCAATAACTGCTCGCAAGCAAGGTAGTGGAAGACCAGCCAAAATTATGGACGCAAAAGGACTTCGTTCTCTTTCTCGTGCCTTCAACAACAAGGATTCACTGAGCCAATGGGATGCCGCAAAAAAGTTCAACTGTTCTCACCAGTACATCTGCAAAACATTGAAAAGAGTCGGAATAAAGTGCCGAAAGAAGACACGAGCCCCGGAATATACTGATGCACAGATTTCAACGCTGAAATCCTTATGTCGTTGGTTGATTAAAAATTATTCCGAAAAAAGTTCTGTTTTGGACGACGAAAGCTACTTCCCTCTTTCGAAGACGCAGATTCCCGGAAACGATCGATACTATTCAACGGATAGTTTTACTACACCTCCGAACATAAAATATAAGTTTAAACATAAGTTTGAACAGAAAGTGATGCTGTTCATTGCCATTTCCGAGAAAGGCATTTCTAAGCCATGGTTCAAGCCCTCTGGTTTGGCAATCAATCAAGATGTGTACCAGAACGAATGTACCCAAAAACCACAACCCGACAAATCTGCCTCAGTGTCGCCCAATCGAAGATTTCTACCAATACAGAAGAAATTAACTCAATGAAGGTTTCTGTTTCATGCGATTCCTATAGGAATTCGGTTCGTTCTAATTGCTCGCAATGCAGTTGGCGATCGTAAATTCCACTACGACGCCTGCTATGATCCTTTCGAACAATACACGAATTTCACGCCAACTCGTCTTCGTGATTGGCAGCACCCTCTCAGAATCCAATGAAACTTTGTGGGTGGGTAGACTATGTCTTTTTAAGCAACTTTGCATACTTTTTTTTCAAAATTTATCTAGACTACCATTTGAGAAGGGTTTATGTTTTTGATCGATTTTTTTTAAATCAACATAACTCAAAAAGGCACAGACTAACAAAAAGGTGATGTATGAGTGACTTTTAGAAAATTCTAAGTTTTGAGAACTTTTAGAACTTTAAGAAAATTCTAGTCCAAGTCTAGGTTTTTATGAACAAAATTGTTAAAATTTTCAAATCGATTTTTAAACGATAAAAATAAATATTTCAAAATTTAAAGTCAATATGCAAAAAATGGCAAAAGAATTGGACGAAATTGTTTTTTAATAAAGGCAACAGGTCTTTTCATATTAGAATATTTTAATTTAATGAGACTTGTACATATCTATTCAAAGAAAGTCAAATATGACGTCCGCTATTCTTTAAGATTTATCAGTCCCCCTCTATCACAATTTTTTCATACCATTTACAAATTCTGTAACAAATATTGACCTTCTTTTCAATTTTTTTTCATAAAAGCCTTACATTTTTTTTTTTAAATAAAAGCTTAGACAATTTTCTAAATGTCATTCAAACATCCACATCTTTTCCTTTTTGTGTTATGGTGAAATGGAAAAAAATGTTGTAAGAAAAAACTTTTTTTTTCCTTAAAAGTGCCCATTTTGCAATATATTGCGAACTTTTGAAAAATTATATTGCTTTCAATAAAACAAATTGTCCAATTCTAAGATAATCATTTTCCGCAAATTGACTTTAAATTTTAAAATATATTTTTTTAGCGTGTAAGAATTGATTATACAACTTTTACATTTTTTTTTTCAAAAGACCTAGAATTTTTTTCTAAAAGTCACCCATATATCACTGTTTTAACCTTTTTGAATAACATTGATTTAAAAAAAAAAAATCGATCAAAAATCATAAGCCCTTGCAAAATCGTAGTCTAGATAAATTTAAAAAAAAACAAAGTATGCAATGTTGCTTGAAAAGACAGTCTTCAAACCCACGAAGTGTCATTAGATTCTGAGACGGTGCTGCCAACCACTGGATGAGTTGGCGTGAAATTCGCCAATAGTTTTCCACTCACCGAGGGAGTTTGAGGGCAATGCACGATTGATTTGCCAAATTCAACAATTTTGCTATTTTTGAACCTGACCTGGTCGGATTTTCACCGTGGGTGTCGAAAATTAATTTGCTTCTACTGGCTCTCCTTTTAAAACAACTTGTGACATATTTTATGAATTATTAGAAAACTTTTTGCACTGAACGTTAAAAGCTTCGTTAACAAGCTGCTATCCAAATACTCGAGAATCGACCACTGGGAGCACTGCAAATAAAAATAAGCAGTGTGTCTAGATTTAAGGTGAATCGTGGTTTACATTACGGTAGCAGAAGCTCTAAATAAATAACAAAGCAAGTGCCCAAATCGCAAGATTATGACCTCTGAGTCACAAAGCAATCACCCCAGCACACATTATAGATGTCAGCTGGGGTAATTGCTTTGTGACTCAATTGAGTAACATTCCAGTTGATGCAATTATTGTTGAGCAATAGTATAATATTTTTGAACAAGTCAACAAGTCCACAAGCTGTCAACATGCGTATTTGTGAAGATGAATAAGTTCAAATTTCCACGGTCGACAAATTGGAAACATAACTGAAGCAGTTTTGCGAGCTAACCTTCGTAAAACTTGACATTTATGTAATCAAAACCCCCATTGAAATGTTTGAAAACCCACTCACCAAACAGCAATCTAAAGGACAGCAAATAAAAGCATTTTAGTTTCCCAAAATTCTACAATCGGGAAAGTTTCTTCCCAGGGATCGAGTCCTTGTTGACAAAAGCCCAACAAAGCACCAAATTCGTCATCAGCAACACAAAGCAGCGGCGTTCCACAGGACGCACGTGCGTCGCATGGTATTTCAACGTGGTTCGCAAGCAAGCGGAGGAGTGCTCCACGTGTCAAGATGATGGAAAGGAACCTGGGGTAAAAGTTGATTCATTTTGCGCTGCCAGGTAGCTTTCCTCATGATGTCAAAGCCTCGGCCGGCAGGTAGCTTGTCATGTGCCGGTTGTTTCTCTTGCCGCTGCTACGAACGCAACGAACGTTCAGCCGGATCTGTTTGGGACGACCTTTTTGCTTTTGTTGTTTTTTTTTTGGGCCCAGAAAGCCAAAGCTTGGTGGTGTGACGCAGCCGTTGCCAGCGGTAATCAGACCAATGGATTGAGATCGGATTACAACCGCTGATTTGCCAGCGGCGGCATTTCCTTTTCGTCACGACGCGGGCACTTGTAGACAGCCTTTCAGGCGGACAGGTGAATAAATCATTTGGGGGTTTCTGTTGCTTGAAAATTGTCTCCGAGATTGAACTAATTGATTGGTGACTTTTTATCACTGTGATGGAAGAAATGGTCTTATTTTAGTTTTAATCGATCAACTTTAATCAGCGCAAATTTTCCGTAGCAATTTACCTAATCTCTGCAGCCGTGGCCACTAAATGCAAAATTCCACCCAATTACGGTTCAGTAGATCCAAAATCCCAAACCGATCACTGATGATTGAGTAGATTATGGCAATTCAGCCCCATCGTCTGCACACGCACTCGTACTCGATGATGGTGATTAATGCATCCCCCCGTCCCCCCTTCAAAGATCCAAAGCGTTATCAGCACAGCACGATTGTGTGCGCCGATCAATAGCCCCGAAAAAAAAAATCAACGAGAAAACCCCGTTCAATCAACCCAACCACACCGGCAAGCAAGATCAGCTGGTCGAGTCTGCGTCGTTTGTCCGCAAAATAGACGACGGCGCTACTTTTTGGACCAAGCCGGAAATGAACTCCACTCGGGTGCATTCACCTCCAAAGTTTTGAAGTGGTGTGCCCGTCGGAGACCAGACCCCATAGCGTCTCATTTTCCAAACCAGCCAGATTGCCGAAAAGAAAGAAAGAAAGACAGGAAAAAAATCACAACTTGCGAACGAACAGCAAAGTGCAGCCAGCTTCAATTTGGCTGGGGGTCTTACTCAACACGCATTAGGCACACCGCGCGCGCCACCGTGGTCCAATCTGCAGCAACGTCAAAAGAAAAACTTCCGAAAATCTTCCGAAATTGCCCAGGAGACTGAGGCTGCGGCTGGCTGAGCCGCACGGGGGCCAAAGACCGATAATTGACTTTTAATCGAAAAGCAAAAAAAAAAATGAGCTGCTGCCGTAATAAGCTTTTTGTCTAGAAGCTTGGAAACCCACCCCTCCTGACGCATTGGCACGTAGACCAGCAGCGGACGTACGTTGATTGTGTGTGTTGGTGTGCTGCATTGGGAGGGATGGCTTTTCCTTCGTTCAGATCTTGATTTCATGCGGCGTTGAGACGAAATTTTCACCGCGATTAGTCGGGTGTGGAAGATTTGCCTACGCGGAGAGATGTGATCTGATTTTTGGTAAATGGACAAGATTATCATGGCTCGGTAATTGCTTCAAAGGGAATTGGGCAGGTTTGATTGATTTGTGAGAAGATCTTATCTACTTTCACTAGGGATCTGCATGAACACGCAGTTTGGCATTGCCCAGATAATGATGCCTCCAGAGCACGACTACTGGAGAACCCTTCCGCGAGGTAAGAGATGTTTTGGGAATGCGTGATCTTCCCTACATGCAAGTGATTTACGAATTCCTTTGATTGCCTGATCTAAGAGTGTGATTTCATCACCTCCCCTCCTTCCACTCTAGTAAATTTCCTGCCATTGTGTCCCAGTTATACTATCCTTTTGTTTCCGTGCTACTTGTACCTGCCCAGCAAGCTGTGGTCACCCATCCGCGGCTTAGTTCCAGAAAGGGACTACAGCGACCAACGATTTGGTAGATGTCGCAACCATGAGCAGCAACTCATACCTGAAATAAACTGCCTACCTAGCCCCTTCCAAACGATTAACCTCGAGCTAGCCACGAGAAATTGGCGCCCACTTTTACTAAAATCGAAAAATTAAAACAATGTTAATTACAATAATGAACATTGGCTCCGCAAAGTGTTATACACGCCTGAGCCTAACAAATAAACGAACTGATTAAAAAAAAGGTATCTGCATGAAGGTGCTGGGCTGGAACATTGACATCGTTAATTATGAGAGGTAACGGCTTTTATCGAGTTCGGTTTCGATTCGGATCTCAGTAATATTTGTATTGACTAATGGTTACATTAGTTTCTGGGCATTCTGGGTCTGCTGTGAAGTTATTCAAGGGAAAATTTCTCGCAAACATAGGACACTAAAATAGCGACATTTCCATAACATAAAATTCCAAGAAAGCACCGTCAAGGATCCGCATTCTTTTTGTGCCAGCAAGCAGTCAAACTGGACACTGAAAATGAACTAAATGGTCAAAACATGCGCTTGAAACCCGATTAGAAGAACATAACAGAAAAATAACAAAATTCCAACAACCTTAGATACTTGTAAGTCGTTATGATATAATTTAGTTTTATTTTTATAATTATTTTTAAATTATTATTATTTTAAAATAATATTATAATTTAGATCATAACCTAGAAAATATGTTTTATGTTAGGTAACAAATTTACATCAAAATATGATACTTTTTTAACAATAATATTCGTAATTTATAATTACGCTGTTTGAGACTTATTGTTCTCTCTTAATTTTAATACTTTAAACAATTTGCGTTTTTAGTTAACACATTGAGATATACGTGGTGTTAGATTCTTCATCTTCCTTACTGTCTTCATCATTTTTTTCGATTTTTTTTCTGGTTGATAAAACTGTTCCTAGAACACAATCACTGTTTGTAGAATCAATAAACAATCGATGAATACCCGACGAGAAGGGTATAACATACAAAAAAAAACAAAATTATAACAAACCTTGTTACGACTCACTAATTATGATTTAAATATGTTAAATTATGTTAAAATATGTTTTCATCTGGATGGTTGTATGACATACTTATAGCAAACAAAGATATAATGCCCTGAGTGGAAACCCAACCAGAAGCATGTAACATAAACATGACAAAACTATTACAAAGCTTGTTGCAACTAACTGGTTATGGTATAAATTTGCTAAAAACATTTGCATCTAGATAGTTAAGTAACATATTTATAACAAATCAAGATATATTGGCCTGGGAGGCCTAATCTTTGCAAAGAAATAAATTAATTCTAATACTAATACTTTGTTACAATTTCTGTTATTTTAACTATATCCGCAATCTTAATTCCAACAACCTCTGTTATAAAAATAGCGTAACTGAATAACAAAACATGATATAATTTTGTCGTTTCCTTTGATCAGAAATAGATTAATTTTAACAATAGCTGTTATTATTTTGCTACATTGCAACAAAACTGTTACAAAGTTTGTATTATTTATGTTATGTCTACAACATAATTTGCTATAGCTTTGTTACTACTTGAGGATTTTTTGTTGCAATTTCTGTTATTTAAACTACAACCGCGATCAAAATTCTCACAACCTCTGTTATAATAATGACGTAACTGAAAAACAAAGCTTGAAATAATTTGTTATTTCCTTTTTAGAAACTGGCCACTTGGAAAATGAATTAATCATTAAATTTAAAACATTTACATAGATCTTTGGAGAAAACTTCAATTCCTTTGCAATAATATTTTCCGATTGCACAAAATTTTAAATCTCTGAATTCCAAATCTGCTTCAACATTATCAAGCAATGTAGATTCATTTTTGCTGCTACTAAATTCAATATTTTTATTTCAGTGAACTCCAATCTTTCGAAATCCAATAATTTATGTGTGAAATTTTTACTCCGGCAAAATAACGTATCCTGTTAAAATTGTTGTGATACCTAAACGACAGGATGATTTTTAGAGGTCTGAAAGGTCTATTAGTGTGGCGTTTTTGATGAATTCCATAAACCCCAAGATTTCTTATACAAGTTTATACAAGACGAGAAGTTAGAGGTTTACTATATTTTTCATACTGTTTTTGAAATTCCCTTCCAAACAAATCAAGGTGTTTTTAACAAGTCAAACGTGTACACCGCATCCAATAAATTTCCATACAAAATTAAATATTATTTATTTCAAATCGATAATCCAGAATTTATTGATAACTTTACTCATTATATTGCAAAATAAGACTAATCTGTTGCAGAAATGCTTGAGATGATGCAATAAAATGAACGCTTGAGTTGACGAACACAGTTCCCTAAAGATGATGCGAGGTATTTTAGGGATAGTTTGTCATAAATTAAAACCAAACGATATAAGCATAATAATAATTTTCCTAAAATTTCAATAAAAACTTTTATTGAGACTGTTATGTAAGTCCCCTCCCAAAAATCCATTTCTCTCCACGTACAGGTCAATGTTTGCCTGAGGCTTGATGTATTCGGGTGGCGTTTAAAACATGCCTTGGCCTTCATGACGTGCTTGGGGCTGAGAGGCGGCTGAGTATCCTCCGTCCAGAACGGCAGATTTTCCTGAAACTACTTTTGAGTGCGGTTCAAGATGTGGCACAGAGCCCGCTATTTGATCCAAGGAAGAACATACTTACTTTGAATCCCGTAGTAGACCTACGTGTTTACTTTGCTGCCTTCTGGAATGAACACCGAGTATACTTTTGCCATCGGAAGCCACCAATCCAAACACCATAACGATAGCAGGATGACTGGTCAGATACAAGTTTTTATGCTCGTCGGTCATGGATCGGTTTCGGAATTTGATATAGGATCGACGGTAAACATACTTTTCGTTGAACAGGATAACCGGATGTTTTCGCTTAAGGAAGTTCAAGATTTTCTTACTTCGCTGAACTCGTATCTCCCGGATGCGGTTGATAATCATGTGAGGTATTTTCCGTACCCTCGACCGCGTCCCGAAATCATCCTATACGATTATCCGTGCCGCAAAGTCGCTGATCCCATGTGTCTTCGCCATTTTCTTCATTGAACATACTGGATTCACCGGAATCTTCCTTTCAATGGCAGTGATAACCTTCAAGCTAACCTCGGACGAGCTGTGGCCACCTTTGCGCATAGTTGTCCTTTCTTTTCTCGGTTCATCGGGACACTATCAAGGCGATTTGTCTTTTTGCGACATTTGCGCGTGGGGTGAAAACGCTGCCACTTCATCATGGTGCAGCTGTGAAACTAAGGAAATCGGCTTCTTTTACTCACAGCCTACTATGGTGAGAATTATAGCTTAAGGCCTAAATAGACACACGGTATTGTGATGCCTTCCCAACACAATATAGAAGGCGTAATCGAACCTTCCGTTGGGATACCTTCTATCCTTCAGCGTCCTGCATCGCCTTCTAGCCAAGAAGGTAGTTACTTCAAGCCTTCTATGACTCGCTTGACACCCTTTCGGGTAAACGCATCAAGGCTCCACCAAACTGCAGCGTTTTTTTACCGCCGCGGCAGCGAAATCGCGGCGGAAAAATCGCCGCGGTGAGATTACATGGCGGCTTATGGGAGCGCACAAACCAACGCGATAAAAAAACGCATCGCGTCGGTTTGTGCACTCCCATAAGCCGCCATGAAATCTCACCGCGGCGATTTCTCCGCCGCGATTTCGCTGCCGCGGCGGCAAAAAAAAACGCTGCAGTTTGGTAGAGCCTTCAAACCGTTCAGAAGGCATAATATTTTGAAGCCGTTTTAACACCTTCTATTGTCGGAGATACTGACAACGCCGTCTTGAATCGCTTCATGCCTTCTTGTGTCAAATTGCTTCAATTGTGACAGAGGGTAAGATTTTGTTTCGCATTCTAATTTATTATGAAAAGAATTGTTGAAGAAATGTTGCAATGTTTTATTTCTTTCTTCATTTGATTTATATGCAATTTTTGTCTAAGATGGATATCAATTATTTGAAAAACTTTGATAAAGATCAACTGAAAACGCAAGCAATCAAAATTGTGTCAGAGATATTGCTAGACGAGCGGTGAACGGTAGCGTAATATACTTCTTTATTCTTCTTCCTTAGCGTTTCAAGCTTATTGCTTTCACAATTTGCTTATTGCTTGCTCTCAATTTCGTGTTAAAAATGCACTTCTACAGTTACTTAATTGAGAGCTTTCGATGTCAGGTACCATTTTTGTATTAGTATGATTGTGCGGCAATTACAATCATACGCTATGCCCAGAGAGTCGAGAAATTTTACATAATGAAAAATTCCTAGACCAGACCGGGATTCAAACCCAGTCACCTCCAGCATGGTGTTGCTTTGTAGCCGCGCCATTACTGACTGAGCAAAGGGAAGAGCGTAATATTGTTGCGAAAACCGGATTAACTAACATCCCAAATAACGGTAAAAAAGTAGAACAGTAAAAGTTTGGACGGCGGCTGAACGTCCGAAGTGAGATTCTAACCATCACCATTGCCACCTTTGGCACCCAAAACGTTCCATTATTATATCGAACATATACATTTTCTCGATTTCACAAAGAAATGAAACACATAATTTGAAAACACAAACAAACAATTATTTGGTTTATTGAAATCCAAATTCGAATGCATTGAAATCCCTCTAGGCTAAAAGTAAACAAAATTAAATCTGATACTGACATTTCTAGAGTTTTTTTTCATTAAGGCATATCTGAAATTGAGAGACTCTCTTTGATTACTTTCTCTTTCATTCATATTCCATTCAGCGTTACGTTTTTCATTCTACTATTTGTACAGTATGCTAGCCAGCACTGTTGTGTTTCTATCTGTAGTAAATAAGCCCTCAAAAGTTTTATAATGGCGCTGTAATTAATGAAAGAGAGCGAGAGAGGAGAGAATCTCTCATTGTTAGATACGCCCTTTTGAAAAAAAATCCTAATTTTGTCGATCACGCCTTCTGTATAGACTTCTCGAAGTAAGATGTCACTAATACTGGCGTGCTGCTATCCACGTATAGGATCGATTTGTTTATTGATTTCAACCACGAGATCAGCTGTCAAAGTGTTCAGGTTGACAGCGGTTTGTTTTTTTATTTTCAACCAGCAAAACGATTGTATTAGTGAAACTACTTACTAATACTAACGGCGGTAGAGAAGTCTATGTCGTCATGTCTTGACAATGCAAACTAAAAACTGAGGGCGTGACAACAAGAAGGTGTGTAGACGGTAGAGCCCAATACGGCGTAATTGTAGCTTCCATGTGGACGGCAAGACGGCAGTGCATGCTAGAAGGGCCTCATTAAGGTATCAAGAAGGTACAAACAAGTTTCGTTAAGAAGACATCACTATGACGTGTCTTTGTTTAGGCCTTTACGTTCCTGAAAAGAAAAATAATGGTGCGAAAAAAATTTTGACATAGTTCAGCAAAACCCCTGTAACACAGTTGATTGAGATATTAATCCTACTCTCTGTAAAATTGTCGAGTTTTTTGTATCTGGGGTGATTTTTCATCTGTTCGTCTGAAATCGTTAATCCCTTGTGCTTTCTTCATAGTTTCAAGGAAGATGAAAAAAAACAATAATCATCTAGACTAACATTTGAAAAGGGTCAAAAATATTATATTTCCCTTTACATCAGTAAAACAAAACCAAACATGTACGTTTAACTAAAAGTCATTCATCTGCTTTTTTGGATATTCCTATTTTTAGGAGTGATTCAAATATGGCTTCGCTTATCTTTCGGGAGGAAGGAGGGGGGGGAGGAGGCTCAAGGAAGGTCAAGATTTGTGACAGCACGTGTAAAAAGTATGGGAAAAATAGTGGTAGAGGAGGCTGATAAATCTAAAAAAATAGCTGACGTCATATTTGCATCGTCTTCAAATGGTTGATGGATATCCATTATCAAATTAGAAAATTGCTTTCTTTTTTTATGTACACATTCACGGATGTGTAATTAAAATAAAATAAATTAAGCTGCACAGCGATATGGTAGATATACTATTCTTTGTAATTTCAGGTCATCCAAGGAACTCCTAAGTATTTTTAAATAATTTAAAATATATTTTGTTTTTTCGGTGGTTATGATAATTTATCTAAGGTTAGTAATGCATGAGCGGGCCCGTCTACAATTGCAGCAGGATCACAATATGTAGATATGTGAATACAATTACAATTGGTATTATCATTTTATAGTATAACATCCCTTCGCTATTTATCTATATTGTATGCCGTATAATCATTGCTTTCCTGTTTCCCATTACCATTTATAGATCCAGACCAATAAGAGTTATCGGACTTTTTTTTGTCTGGTTTTACTTAATCTACGTTTTTGGCATTATTCATGCTTATATAAAATGTATTTCTTCTAATTGTTTGCTGTTTTCAGCTTTTCAAAGACTATTCGAAAATTAAAACATATCTAATTTTTTTTCAGTTACAAACCAGTGGATAACAGATATATATTATACTTACGTTTATTATGTTATTTGACTATAACTGTGAAAACAAATTCTTAATAGATATTAATTTTATCGAAGCTGCAACAGCGGAAGTCTTTCGATGACCAGCTAAGTTACGGATATATATTCTACTATAGTTTACTGGTTTGCTCGTATTTTTATTTCACATTTTAACGTCAAATTTTTATTTTATGTTATGATATTAAATGATATGATATTATTGTATTTAAATTCATTTGATAAAAATTGCTATAGTTACTGTGAGACTCACTACAAAAAGTTTTTGTGATTCAAGGAAACGGAACAGCACTTCGAAATTTTTTGTTTACTATTCTTCATATGCTATATAATTTCAGATCATCCATATGTTTGAATCAATTTTTTTTTTCTCATAGCTACTATATTGTCTTAACTTTCAGGTTTACAAATGGAATTGTTACTATCATTCTTACATTTACTTACTATATTAAATATTATTATAATAATCATTCACTATATTTTTTATCAGTTTAATATTTACTATATTTCATATATTACTACATGACATTGAATATATATTGGGCAGGGAGGGAGCATCAGGGTATCATTCAAACTGGAATTGGACAATGGAGTGGTATGACAACCGGCGTCTAGGAGGGAATAAACAGTATCATTTTCTTATCCTACTGATTCGATTGTGATGTTGCGAATTCTACTCCAACAGTTTCAGCGTGAGTGACGCGCCCTTCTTAACAAGCCATCCCGTAGAAAGCTTAATGAGTATTGCGAATTGGGTTATGCGATTTGTTGGATCGTATCGTTGGAAGGAGAATCTTATGTTCCCGTGGGTTTCGCGTAAGTGTCTCTGCTTACGGGTCCGCCCAACCGTTTTTGGCCCTTCATACAGCGTTACTGTGAATGCAACCCGGTAACTCAATTTGATCTTGCTATTAAGTGGAGCTGCATACATGACAAGGTCGTAGAAGGGATGGTGGCTACCTTACATACATACATACATACATTCACGGATGTGTAATTAAAATAGCTTCATATATTTAATTTATAAATCTTTCACAAACAAAGTAAATTTCTTTGAATTATTCTTTGAATCAGAAAATCTTTAAGCTGAAATATGCACAAAGCAATGAACCTGTGTAAAAGGTATTGTCTTTACGTGGCTATTGAATTCTTCAAGTATTTGAGACATTTTTGCATACTGTTCAGCTGATAAGAAGTAGAAATTCAGTTTTATAATACTATTATTTGTCTGTTCAACTGCCCAGTCATATAGCTCCCGAGGATTTTGATTGTTTCCATAATCTTGAGCAAGGCATGCTCTTTTTGCCTTTTGCTTGAGAGTATCACCAATAGCATCAGATGGAACTTTCCTATGGGACGTTGCAAAGAAAAACCATTCTGCTTCAAATCCATACTTGGACTTGAAATTGCACATACTGACAAAATTATTTTGTTCTTGTAATAGGCCGCTGCTCCATCTGACATGAAAATAATTTTTGAGCAATATATTGAATTTTATTAAATGAAGTCAAGCAATTTTGATAAAAACAATTGAACTGCTGTTGAGTCATGAGTCAAAACTTCAGCTCTTGTTTTCAAATCTATTATCCTTCTTGTAATTTACTTCAAAGTTTTGGTTAGGAGCAACCGCCTTATTAAATTGATTTATCACTAAAGCCTAAAAAAATTAAAATTCATAAATAAGCCCTTTCCAAATGGTAGCCTTGTTTTCCAAACATTCAAAGACCCCTTAAAAATCCAAATTGTCATCATAATTAAATTTGATTGACTTTTGTGAGGTTTAGGAACAAAATTATAAGACGAGTTGGCGCGACACAGGGTAAAAATAGGACATGATTTTTTTTTTTAACGTGAAAGATTGGATTGTACAATTTTAATTTTTTTATCATGAAAGCTAAGACGACTTTCTCAAAGTTACTCATACATCACTTTTTTGTATGTTGATTTAAAAAAAATCGATCACAAAATCTAAGCCCTTTTCAAGTGGCAGTCTAGATAAATTTTTAATGAACATAGTATGCAAATGATGAAGTTTGCAGAAGCAGATAATTTCTTATCTCCATGCGAAGCGCTAGGAGTGGACAGTAATTTTATTGCAAGAACGAATAGACATGAAGAGAAAGTGTATTGATAGTTCCGTATAGGGTAACGGCAGGCTTTGAAATTGAAAGGTACAAGATTGAAAACGAGCGGAGGGCATTTGAACGGTAGTATCCGATCAAGCACATAACCCTTTGTCATACTACCCCATGCAGGATAGGCATGCAGGAAAGTATGCAAAGTTGCTTGAAAAGAGATAGTTTACACACCCACAAAGTTTCATTGGATTCTGAGAGGGTGCTGCAAAACACTGGCTGAGTTGGCGTGAAATTCGTCAGTGATTATTGTGTATGATTTTAAAGTTCATAGCCAAATACAAGTTGTTTTTCAAATAAGATTTTAAGTTCTACTGAAACAAGTTGGGCCACTTGAGCATATAACATATTTGCAAATCTTCAGACTGCGAGGCGTAGAGCAAATCTACAACTCAACAGACCCTAGCAGAACTCTCAGAATCGTTACTTAAATAGGTTGGATAAAGCTATCGCAATTATTAATGGTACATAAGATAACGGTATCCAACATTATTGAAATAATTGTTTCTATGCAACAAGTTGTCGTTTTACAAACAGCCGAACGGCCGTTGGCCAAAAACCCATCCCAAGTAGCACACTATGATCATAATTAGTTTTAATAACTTGAATATAACTTAGCAAGCCATATTTATGTTATTTCAACCGAATAGCAACAAGTGTGCTACTAGGGATAGTTTATCATCAAACTTGTTATGTGTTTTGACAGTGATCCGACTAAAACTATATGACACTCTTTAACAAAAGGTTCTTTCCGTCATTGGATAACTTTCACCCGATGAAAGAAAAATGCGCCACCCTTCGGTGCAAAATTGGACCCGTGCAATTTCGGACACGTTGCTAATTTCAGCCATCTCCCACAACGGTACAATCCCGAGTTAATATTGTCAGAATCGTCCAAATTAAAAAAGACAATCGTCAATATGCAATGAGGACCCCCGTCGTTTTTAGGGTTGGAAAACCTGTGCGCGCCTGCGGACAGATTAAATCCCATTATCTCTCTTGAAACAGAGAAGGAGGGGGGGGGGGGACAGGGCAGCGATCCACATCGAGGGAACGGCAAAAAATTAAAAATGTATGAGACAAGTAGGAAAACGGCCGAGCGATAAATCTTTCACTCGCTGGCGCTTTCCGTTGGCTTGGACCCGCTCGTCTTCCTCGGAAGGGGCCTCCGAAAACGAAAGAAAAAAAAACAATGGCCCGAAATGTGAATGTACTTTTTTGGAGGCCCAGACAGTCTGCCAGCCGGAGTGAAAGACCGCAAGAGGTCCAAAAAAGACGAAATTTTACTTTTTAAATCCAACTATCTCAGCCGCAGCAACCGTTTCGGTTGCAGGAGGAGAAAGAAAGCCCGTCAAAATAAAAGCCCCATTAAAACTTACCAATACAGAGGGGGCCATGCAGCGCTTGCTGGACCAGCCGGAGTCAGCTGAATTCGGCGAACGACCGGACCGAAGAGGAAGTAAATGAAAATCAAATTCACCACCAGCCCCTCCCGTGCCCCCCCAACGAACGAACGAACGAACGGGGACGGAAGGACGGCGTGCCACGAGGAGATTTACCAAAAAACGAAACATTAATTTACACAAAACCAGTGAAAAATAAGATGGTTGGAAAAAAAAGCTACTCGCGATCGCAGACGCGACGCAGATTGCGCCAGAGCGAGCGAGAAAGATTGAGGACCGGACGGTTGCCGAAACAACTTTCGATTTCATTTGGTAAAAGTGAAATTTTCGACTGTCTCCCGCTTGCACCGGTTCCCCCTTGCGTCTCCGGGGTGTTTGTTTGTCTGAGTGTGTGTGCGCGCGCGGGGGGTTGGGGGTTATTTTGGTTTGTTCATATCAAAGATACCCCCCCCCCCCACGCCTTCTTCCTGCTTTGCTTGGAAGGTGGTTGCAATAGTGTGCGCCTCAGACGTCTTCGATAAGGTTGTGTGTGGTGGTAGTTTGAGACAACCGAAAAAAAACCACGGATCAATGCTCAGGATGAAGCACCAAATAGGGGTAGATTTTTGGAATGAAGATCGACATGAGCTTTGAAAAATTTTCTCAGAAAATTTGAACCACCTAAACCTACCAAAACTATAAGAAACTCGCAGGTCGACGGAGAACTTCTAAATTTTATACGAGTTGTATCAAATTGATGAAATATGGTCGCAGTTTGGGTAAAATATTGTGCGAATAGTTAATTTGTCTTGTATTGACCTTTTTGATTCCGATATACATTTTCTTGAAAATATCTACAAAAGCTTGATTTATTGTCTTGAAAAGATTCAGCTCATCACGACTCCAGCCGCCAAATGGATTCAATTCTACTGACAGCTGTGGTTAACCTTCCACCATACAAGACGAAATCATCAGTCCGACCGTAGAAAGGGGCGAAAATCTGCAACCTAACTGCCAAATCATATTTCCGATTCACGATAAAGCCGACAGCTCAAGGAAACATCATCTCATGACCATTCCTTAACCCCATGCCAAAGTGACTTCAACGAGCACGCAAACAGGACAATGAAAATCCATCTCGCACGCTCTAATTGAATGCGGGGTCGGAAAATCACTCTCCCGGGAGCTGTCTCTGCACCCCGAATCGATAGTCGATGGAAATTACGTAACTATTTCCCGCTCTCGACGACGACGGGTCCTCTTTTTAGAGTGCGTACGCATGTTTTCTACAAACACCTGGGAAAATATCGACACGAGGAATGCATGCGGCAGTTGCATGGGCTGAAAAGCAGTGCCAGAATATTTCGGCAAAGATTGATACTGTTTTTTGGTCGGCTCAAGGCTGGCCGGTCCGGAAAATAGGAGGAATATGTAAATTCAGTAACCGATTGGCCGTTGACGATTGAGAAGGAAATCGTTCCACGCTGCTGGGTTTCCTGAACTTCCGGTTATCCGGTGTAATTTTGTGGTCCGAGCGTTTTTGTGAACTGTGATTTAATGGTACGGTGATGTGAATCGAAGAGTGAATGAAAGGCGAAATTCATTAGCTGATGGTTGTGAAGAG
>JASCZW010008637.1:0-59203 GCA_034211315.2 Aedes japonicus | reverse complement strand
AGATCGCCAGCAAATAGTTAGATTCAATGATAAAAAATCAAATCCTATTAAAGTCACATCTGGTGTTCCTACAAGGTTCACACCTAGGTCCACTTCTTTTTATCTTATATGTTAACGATATATCTTTTGTTTTAAAATATCTAAGAGTTCTTATATATGCTGACGATATGAAACTGTTTTTTGAAATAAGAAATGATAATGATATAAATGTATTTGAGAATGAAATCCAGGTCTTTTATGTATGGTGTTGTAAAAGCTTGTTAGAACTAAATGTAAAAAAATGTAATCTTATAACTTATACTATCTTATAACCAATCATTGAAAGAGCTCGTTACGCAACGACCTCGTTACGCAACGAATAGATTCAACTGGATTATTGTCAAAATTTAACTTTTATGTACCTACACGACAACTACGGAATCGAAATTTGTTCGCTTTAGATCATCATCGTACAAATTATACTAAATTCGGACCATTAAATCAGATGATGAATGCTTATAATGAACATAGTGAAATGATTGACCTTAGTATGCCTCGTGCAAAACTGAAAAGATATTTCAATACATTAAGAAATAATAGGAGATAAGAACATTAATGTAGTCTACGATTGATTGTTTGACGAAATAAATAAATAAATAAATAAATATCCTATTTGGGCATATGTTGAAGCATCAGCCTGCAAAACATCACATCCTAGTGTGAAAATCGTGAAGTCAACCATAACACGCACATGGCAGTCAATGTCAGAGGACTACGTCCGAAAGGCATGCTCTGGCTTCCGGCGTCGGCTCGAGGATGTAATTAATGAAAATGGGGGACAGTATTGTGCCACGTGGACATAAATGATTAAATAAGAGTATTTTTTGTTTTGCAGTGAACTAATGATTGTAAACAGTTTGAAGTTGATATAGAGTCGCCTTATAGAGTGTGGAGGAAAAACAAAAAAAAAATCAGTGCAATGTAAAAAACGGCCATAAGAATGAAGCATTCCGTCGGGAAAAAGTCGGCATTAGAAAAATAGTTCGCTGACACGGTCGATCACATCATGTGGTGCTCAACTATTGGAAAAATCCATAAGGATATGGTCAAACTGTGATGCAGCCTCCCCGATCAAAGCTTTCTGGACGAGACAAACGTAGGATTGTTAGAATCGCTTCGAATTCTTCAATATCACTGATCGCAGATCAAGCAGGAACTCAATTGGAATGTTTCCCGGAAGACTTTTTGTCAGGTTTTGATCAAAAGTCCGATCATTAAACGAGCTAAAAAGACTAAATGCTCCAAATCTAATTCCGTTTGACATCGTCAACGCTTGAATTTTGCGCGGAACAATATGAATTGACTGTGGGATACAGTAAGTTGTCAGCCAGACCCCTGATGCTGTGCAACTTTAATTGTGTATATTGCATGCTTTGGACAACTATCATTAAAGCTTTTTATTTTCTCGCAGACGCTCTTCAGCAACGAAAAATAGTTTAATCTGCACGGCCCTGGTGGTTTTAATGGATAGTGACGCGATTTGGGGAAGAATTTGCAATATTATTCGACCCGGAACTATGGAGGAGGTTTATGTATGACATGGATTGGGTTTTCTGCATCCGGTAAACTCGAAATCGTCTTATATCGTCCAAAATGAATATCAAGGACTACATCAAGTTGCTGGAAAGTCGTCTGCAAAAAGTTTACTATTTGACGCTGCTATTCCACGAGCTAGGAAACAAAACAGTGGATGACGGACCATAAAATAGATCTGCTTGACTGGCCAGCCCAGTGCCCAGATCTAAACCCTGTGTGAAACCTCTGGAGGATCATGTGATCATGCGGAAAGAAGGCAGTACGCCACTGTAAATGAGCTGAAATTGGCTATTTCTGAGCCAGGGGGGAATATTGAGAAGACTGTCCTAAAAAATTGGTGAACAGAATGCCGAACCGAATGGTCCTAGTTATTAACAGGAACGGTAGGGCAACTAATTATTGGCATATTATGAGCTCTATCTGCATTCAAAACGCATAAAATGGATCAAAATTTGAAGTGGTTTTAAGGTAAACTGACCCTAGAACTTAACAAATAAGCTCTAAAAACTCATACACATTTAAGCGTAATTGCAACTAAATGACTGCAAAATATAGTAAAAATAATGAGCTCAATAAAACATCAACAGTTCTTTCTAAACCTCTTAAATAATGTTTGAATTTTCCCATAAACATAGGTGGTCCTAAACTAACTGGACAGTGTCTGTCATATTCCTTGTTTTTAGGTGCCCTACTGAAAAGACGGTCGACTTTGCGAAATTAATAATAAAGCGCTATAAAAGTTACACCAAGATAATCTACCAATAACGTCCCTTCCGAATACGATGTTTGATTAAAACGAACCTCAAAAATTGCCAAACTTACTTATATAAAACATTTTTAAAAACATTATATGTTGAATCTGACCTTGGATTCAGATTTCTCAGAAAAGTATAGCCCAAAATAGACTAAAAACATATTACCTAACGGTACTTTATGGTCAAAGATGCATTTTTAATAATACGATTAAGGAAACACCCTTGAATGGCTACTTCCTGCTAAGCACTGTGTTAAACTTAGAACGTAGATAACAAGCAAGCTAGATAAAGATCATTTTTAACATGTTTTAACCAAAAAGAGACAATCTGTACAGGTATACGTTCACAGCAAAAAATAATGCAAATTACATGTGATGTAAAACGATCAAACGGTAAAAATATATCAGTGTAATCCATTGCTTTGTTGAATTTCAAATGCAAATTTATGCACATACCTAGAGCATTGATAAACATTGAAATATACGTATATTTTCATCGGATCATAAATTAATACACGTTGCAAAGATATAAGCTCTCACTGAGCACGTTTTCCAATGCATATTCATATGAATTTACATGATCGTGTAAACCTTCTTAAATTGTTTTTTTTTTTTGAATAAGCTTCCGTGCTGCTTTTCTCGTTTAACTGTCATTCAGCGTTCAGGAGCGGAGGACAAAAGAGCACATTTTGAAAACATCTAAGTCAGTTTAGTTCTGATTACTTGTGGAATAGTAAATAGTAAATACTACTTGTTGAGTAGTGAATAGTAAATATATGAAGTATCGACTTCCGAATCGTGTGAACGTGTGAAGCAGATTTTATTGGTGTTTCAGAATTCATTGTGTTTTGATCTGTTCACTGATACATATCCGGATTCACCCATCGTAGCAACCTGAATCTTGTCATTTCGATAAACAAACTATTGGTTGAGGGTATCAATAAGCCAATAATATATATCTCTATCTATCTCTTTCTCTTTCGATCATTTTCTTTTTCTCTCTCACGTGAAACATACATTTGGATGTAATAATTAACAATGCGAGCATCCGAAGTAGGTGATGTAAAATTCAACCGAGCAAATATTACAACATGTGATTTTCAAGTCGTGTAAATTTGAAGCCTCATGTGATTTTGAAGTTATTTGCATGCTCTTTTTATGTGCATGAAAATAGATTGAAAATTACAAAATTATTTTAACTGTGTTCACCATGTGTTATTGGGAAGGCATAGTTGATTTTCTATGATTGATTTATTTTTTTCGAATCATTTTCATAAATACACACACACACACACACACACACACACACACACACACACACACACACACACACACACACACACACACACACACACACACACACACACACACACCACACACACACTCACACACACACACACCACACACTGTCGGGACGTATTGATAATTTTGTGCCCTGCTAAGGGTGTTATCTTCTCAAACTATTCTTAGAAGGTCCATAAACAATTTGTACCGGTAAAGATTGAGCGAACCTCAAGGTATCTTAACCTTATTTAACAGCCATGTTTGATTTATTAATTTTTTAGTCCTTCTGTAAAATGTTGACGGTCTTCCTACACAGAAAAAAATATGAAAATTTCTGATGATGTAATCTAAAACTTCTATGGAAATATATCGACATAATGAATAGTTGAATGCAATTTTCAATTTGAAATATCGTAAATAACTATTAGTACTGCCTTCTTGGAAAGTTGTATCATATTCATTACAATATTTCAGCTTTAATTCATATTTGCAGCCGATAACATATAGATATACGACACGCTCTTATTTTGCGCATGAACGCTTGGAATCTGTGATATCAACACATATCAGTACCACCGCTCAGTTTTACAAGTCAGAATATACAAGTGGTCACCGGCATGTTGTGTATGTGCATGTTCGGCAGGTAAGCATGAAGAATTGTAAACAATATTTTCAAAACGTACGAAAAAATTGTGTGTGGCTGTGGTATTCATAGTGAGTGTATGTAGGATTTATTGAATCACACACGAATACACCGAAACCATGATTCCAATTGCCCGTTGACATATGTGAACTCGTCTCCGAATCTCGAACCTGAAAATGAGCCTTCTAACTGCTGCACCCAAGTGGAATTAGCATGAACACTTTTCAAAAATGCCAATAAATAGACGATTTTTGAAATCAACAATGAAATAAATCACTCAATCTTTTTTATTTCTAACCTCAAAATATATGAACCGTAGATTACAACATATTTTAAATTTACAGGTCATATAAAGACAGCACGAGTAAATTGACATCTACCGTTTTTCAATGCTGTAAAATTAATTTCACGCATAAATTTCCATTGAATATAATAGAGGTAAACGTGTTACATTCCAGTACCCATAAATTTACAGGTTTTGTTCTAATTGTGTACATACCACTCCTGAGCCACTTTACCATAATGGAAAAACAACAAATCAGGCCGAAACAACACAGAACTCGTGAGTTTTTGAATGAATGGCAAGAGTAGCCGTTTTTGCAGACACTCGTTGGCGACACTTGTTGGTTAATCGTACCTGTAGTTATGACGATTTTGGTCTTCAAACCACAACTACAAATAGCCTGCCAAACCATGTACTTTTTAAACGTTGTATTGCCATTGGCGTAACTACTTGGGGGCCAGGCCGCCTCCGGAATTCTCGAGCCCCCCCCCCTGGATTTTTCCCTAATATATTTATAATTTGAAATGAAACACTATTCATAATCTATACGGAATTGTAGGGTTTTTTCCCAGTGTAAATTGTTCTTGTACTTTGCTCCCTTCAGAAAAAGTTTGAACGAGTAACTATTTCTGAAGAAGTAAAGTGCGCATACTCTCTTCCCCACACTTTTCACTTACTCCACTATACCTTATAGGATGAAAATCTGGTACATTTAAACAGAAAACCATAGTTAACGACAATTAGATCCATGAGAATTCCGATATATCAACATTACATCCACTTTGCTCGAGAGTTTGCGTCTGTTAAAATGTTTTGAAATTGGAAATATCTTCCTGACATCAGGGAATTCCTGGAGTGAACAGCATTTTTTGCTAGAGACAAAGATGTGAAGGGAAAGTATCGATAGGTCCGATAGAGCTCAACAGGTTATGAAATTGAGTAGAAGTAGTTTGAAATTGAACGTAGGGCTTTTGTTAAGCAGTATTTTGAAGCAAACGCACATACTTTTGCCACGCATCCTCATGCGGAGTAGGTCACCGATCCGCCACCTTAACTGGCGAACATATATGAGCTTGATCGTGTTCAAATACTGCCAAAGGCACAGAATAGTTATAGCGATGTAAAATCTCTGTTTTTACACTCTCAAAAGACCACATGTGATGGAAACCAATTTCCAATTACAGGTTTTAAAACCACAATTTCTCATTTTTACCAGTAGTGCTTTTACACTTCTTCGTTTACCCAACAACCTCGAAGAGAAACCCGGTAAGGTGTCGTATGCTGATCCTTTTAACAGCATGTTTTGACGGAAACCCCATTATTGAATAAATACACTACTAAATAAGTTTTTTTTTATATTGCGTTTGCTTCGCAATACTGCTTACCAAAACCTTAGCTCTAAATAATTATGAATTCTATTAATATTAAAACCTCTAGACTCATATTTAAAATAAAATCGACAATAAAATGTAGAGCCTGTTAAGTTGAAACATAAAATTTCAAACCCTCTTTTATGTTAATTTAATATATTTTAATTTGATTATTCTAGAGAGTATTACAGTAATGAGTTTCATTTAAAGGCGCATTTAGGAATTCACGATATCATTTTCTCTTGTACGAAAAATTTAGTAGAGTATAGACTCCCCAGCTTGATTAAAACTTTCGAAGCTAACTAATGCCCATAAGCAAAATATGGAGGTAGAAGTTTATTCATTAACGATAATGTTTCGAAAATGTAGTTTTAGTAGTAAGGTAAACATATAATCAGGTAAATTCCTGAAATCATAACATTTGTTGGGGTTGACTTCAGTACTACTAGTTGTCAATATAATTCATTCTTGTAGAACTTTTCAATTTTGAATAATTTAAAAACTATTTTTTTGCCAAACCTTTTAACAAGGTTCGCTTTGATGCCATTTTGAAGATGTACTTGAAAATTTAAAAATTCAAAACGGTGCATTTGTTATTTTTGCCAGTACTGTAGTTGTGCACATTTTTTGCCATACCTTCAGAAACTTTCGAAAAATTTCCATAGAATTTCGATACCCTGGAATACTATCAATGTCAAGCAAAATCTTAAGTTTAAACTCAAATTACACATGGATGTTTCTTTCAAACTGCCGTGAAGTTTTTAGTAGGTTTTTGATAAAATAATCATCGGAATTCTCCTTCAAATTTTTTGAACTGTCTTTAGAAATTGAGCTCGATATAACTCATAAATTTTAATTCTGTTTTTCATAGAGTTCTACTTTAAAACAACCTTGGACGATGATTTGTGCACAGAACATTCAAAAAGTTATTAAAAAAGAAACTTAAATGGAATTCCACTGAATGGTTGAAAAATATCCACATTGTGGAAACTGAAAAAAAATCTCTGAATTTTGAATATACTGTTTTTTTATTCAGTGAGATATCTATCAAGAGATAGTTTAGTTAGAGAAGTTAAATTGCCAAGTTAAGAATTGATTGCATTTTCAATTTATGAAACAATTGATTTACAGAATTCCGTACAATCTGGCCAAATGGACAAAAGGAAATATGAAATATTAAGAGATAGGTAGGTATATAGGTAGGTAGGAAAACATAGTCTGGAAGAGGTTCCAGGTCTTTCCATTTTTTTTAGTTAATTTTGATAGTTTTTTTTTTTTTTAATTTTGAAACCCCTGACCACGGTTTACTAGGGACTTGCACAACGTATTTTCAGAGCAACTTTAAGCTAATAGCTGCATATCAAAACGCTTAATATTTCGTCTTAACTTTTCACTTAATTTCTAAGCCATGAGACGCATAAAAACATTACTGAGAAGTACACACAGAACGGATTTTCAAATCTGGTTAATTTAAGTTTTGGAAATGGAGTTGTGAAGGAATCAGTATCAACCGACACGATTTAAGAGATTTAAAACGCGTTATCCAAACGAATCTAAATGTTTATATAAATTTAAAATGTTCATTGACTCAATGTTGTTCTTTGAAGTTTTAAGATTTTTAGTTGAAACTTGACTCTATATAGATTCCTGACTATACCCCGCCTCGGATGAGTTGAGACGCCCAAAGAGAATCGAGTAAGGTGACTACAGTAACCTCGTGTTAGTCCATTCTCCATTTGATCCACACTGAATAGTACGAGGTGCAGAATAGACCTAATTATTCGATTAAACCTGTTTTGATTTATCAATTAAAATAACCTGTCCCCAGCAATTACGCTACTTTCGTCGCCCTTTTCAATATTCTTATAAACGAAAAAAAAACCTTCGCACAGGCCCCCTCCAGGCCACCTCCAGACTAATTGTCTAGAATTGAAGTTTGCTTTTGACGTTTGTTTCATCATCCTTAACCATGCAGTCACGTTTTGTCCACAACTTGTCGTACAGCTCTTATTTTCGAACTAGTTTCTTGGTTTTCGTTCCTGTTTGGGGTTTTCAATACCTTTAACGACCTATATCCTGCCGATTTCTTAACTTTCTGGATGAAAGAATGTTTTGACCTTTTTAACCACATGTCGGATCAAAAGTTTGGATTTTTTCTTAATCTGCCGATGTACTGCATCCCGCTGGGGTTTGAAATTATCGTTTCTCTTGCCGCCAGATCCTGGGACCGTATTTTCGATCTCGACCGAACGACTTTTTGTACGAACGCTTGTGAAAAAAAGTTCTTCGTTCCGAGAACCAAAATACGGCCCCTGGTTCCCGAGCGAGAACCAACCGATCATGGAAGCGCTTCGAAACACTACTTACTGGTGAAGGAGGGACTCCGAGTGATTTTGCTATGTCATGATGCGACATAGACGGATTTTACACACTTTTCTTCAAAAATTTCTCACGGAGTTGTTGTTCTTTCGATTCTAGACACAATGAAATTGCATTAACGGTATTGGTGACATCTTTATATTGGCAAATATAAGAGATCTGGCTAAAAACCATGGCAAGATTTTGCTGTGCGCATACCTTAATAAATCACCCTCTGTCATAATACCTAGTTTTGAACAAACAACTTTTGTTTTTCATTCATATTCATAGTCACAATAGCACCATCAACCCCAACTGCAGCCGTTGCCTTAAAGTACAAGATACAATAACACTGGGCAAAAGTTTCAATTAATGTCATGCCAGTACTCAGTTAGTCGGCAGCTTGTTTTCAGCTTTCACATTAGCATTGGAAAGTGTCACGATCAGTTTACTGTACAGCTGGGTTTGATGAAACTTTTCAGGAATTTCTCCAACACTGACGCGTTTCCAACCTGCCTTCAAAGGCCTTGTAAGATCCTTATGCACTAAATTATTTCATTAAATCGTTTCACAATAAACAACCATAATCAATCAACCGGGTAGACTCATTACAATCAATTTTATCATACAATCATCGTAAATTCGAAAGCATCCTGCAGAAGAAGCGATGAACACACTGATGAATATTTATTCTTTCATTATCATTAAGTAGCACAACAAAATAATACGAACCATAATTTGCACCCTTATTAAAATGCGCCCTGATCTTCTTGAAAAGGCAATTGATACAGTTTCCAGTTTCCCTTGATCAATAATCAATAAACCCTTATCAAGCTCGAAGATTCAACTGGTATAGAAAAAAAACCACTGCCATGCATCATCCAACCTCACTTGCATCATGACGAAACAATGCCAAAACATCGCAGTCGGTAATTATTCCCAAGTGTACCGTAATGCTCTGAATTCGAGACAGTCAATAAATCAGACATGTCATTTTTTAACCTAATGAGGACGCTTACATTCCACCATGAAAAAACCATTGCCATATGTGCTATATATGCTAACATTTAAGTGGTATTGTGAGCATAGAACCCATTGATAACCAACGTTTAAAAATGTTTGGATTTCGATACATTACGGTACCTACCTACCCGAGCTCATCAGTTAAACATCACGCTCCGAGCTTGTTTTCCCTCAAAGTCAGGCGTGTCTTTCAAAGAAACCCAGCAGTTATACCTTCATTTTTTTTTCTCGACATGGCCTCTCATCCGAAGAACGCTCTGATTAATCACATTTCTGATACCACACAAGATGACGGCACGACGGTCGGCGGTAGGAACCAGAAAGTCAAATTTTTGCGCTCAACCGTCAGCCATTCTCTTTCGCAGGTCTTTATTTGTATTATGAATAATTTTCTGCTGATTTTCGTTCCCTCGCGCGCTTGCCAACGACAGCAGCGCCGCACATTGCCAAATCACAATGCCTAACCGCAATGATCGAGTGCGTCGTTTCTCAACGGGGAGGGGGTCTTGGTCTGCGATGGTTTTCGAGTATTGTGATATTTTATTCAGAGATTTTTTCGATTCAAACCGCGGTGGAGGGCACCGTAGCGATGAGCTGGACCATCCCGGGTAGAAGAGGATGTGATTATGCGCGTACACACAGAGTATAAACAGCAACGATCGCACGCAAATCGTCTTGACTTTTTGCGAGAATTGCATTGGCCGTCCTGGTCGATCGGACTGGATGCCGGGGGTGAAAGAGTAACGACTTCCTTCGGTTATGCATACGACTTGACATGATTCGTCACTGGAAAGAGGAACGGGTTCCGGTGGCTATTGAGCTCATTACAAAACTATGAGTTGCGATGTTTTCTAGAAATGCAACAAAGCGCTTGGGTGCGTCTCGGTTGATACGTTTGCAGTCATTTTACCTAAGACGAAAGATAGGTTTCGTAAATTGAATTGCTAGTTGTTGTTGATGGTCTATGAAACGAAAAAGCTGGAAAATTAAGTGTTTTTGTCATTTATATTACCTTTTAACGCTATGTAAAAATATTCAAATAAAGCCTGTCCAAGTTTAAATTTCGGACACTGAAATAATAGCAGCAAAAGTAAAATCAGTGTCTTTGTATCGCGTTAGGTTGCATGCACTCGACTCACACCATGAGTCTTGAAGTGCTGGCTGGCATGTTGCCACTCTCGGATCGATTTTCAGAATTGCCTCTTCGGCTCCTCACCAGGTGAGAAGTTATGAACCCCCAGGTAATCGAAAACTTTGAGAAGCTTCTCGAGTTGAATCCTCGAACTCGCTTCATGACTTTGTATCATTTGTACATAACACAGGATGTCAGCCCTTCGCCGAATATTCCCAATAGTGTTTGCTTCTCCGACTTTGGAAGCTTGGGATTTATCCATGAAGTAGGAACTTCATGGATTCCCAGAGCATTATCTTCCTATGATTGCTCCTGTGATATATGCTATAAAGTTTGGCCAAGTTGACTCCACTAAATCGTTCTTCACTGAAGGATCATTGATAGAGGAGTTAGCAGGCTTTGGTATCTTTGATGAAATTTATAGCCTCAATCGTAAACTTCAGGCTCCTTGTTCCGTATATGTCGCTGAATTAGCGGCAATACACTTTACGCTAGAAATTATTGCCTCACTAACACCGGATCAGTATTTCATGTTTACGGATAGTCTCAGTTCTATAGAGGCTATTCGCTTCTTGAGGCCGGTAAAGCACTCCTCGTATTCTCTCATGGAAATACACACTCTTAGAAAATATCATGTAAATTTAAATCTTCTTGGATGCACATAAAAGGAGTGGCCCGTAACACCGATATTTGCGTCTGTTTTTAAATTTACAAGACACTAAAACTCAAAATGATAGCTTACATGACATGACGTAAAAATATGTTGAGGAACGCAAAATGATAATTTACAAATGCCGCTACAAATAATGCAAAAACAATGCTTCATGTTGCCCGGTCCGATCTCAAGAACCTAGTTCTAATCACCGTTAGGACTATTCAAAATTCGGTAATCAATTTCAATAAAACAAAAAGTTCTTCAAGGTAGTGCATTGTTGTGGTAAAAATTAGCTCAACCTACAGAATTGAATTTTGTTCTCCATTTCCAAATGCGACGTTTCTTCTTCATTTATCTCCAAAATGAGAATATTTAAATTAAATTAGTGCCGGTCGTTGGCCAACACCGAACATATTTTAGGGATGCTAGAAGTTGTCACCATGTGCAGATTGATGACTGTCATAAGCAAATGGGCTAGGCTGCGTTTTTGTTTTACAAGTATTCATCTTTAATTTGCTTGCATTAAAATAACGTGCAAAGTAAATCAATCTGTTAAATATCTTATTTAATGTTGAGCACTCGTTTTACAAATTTTAACTTGTACCTTGTCGTGACGCGTGAAACCGACTGCCTTCAAAATAGGTCTGATGTTGTTATAAAAACCAAAGACAATGATCATGTAAATTTAAGGCTTTCAAATCTTAAAATTAGATGTAGTGGGTGTTTTTTAACGCCTTGCGGACATAGATTTGAGGTTATCTAGAATCTGTTGTAAATGTAGCATTTGGAACGTGATTTTGAGTGTGAAAATATTTATTAGTTTCGGATTTAAGTTAGGATTTAAAAATACATCAAATAAAACATACAGTTGAGTTATATTTATCATGGAGTCTTTAAGAATTTCAGTGCAACAAGGATTACATCCCTCGTAATATTCATTATTACTTTGTATGGGTCCATTCTCATTGTTTGATTCTAGGCAATGAGAGGACTTGCTTGCAAAGGTGGGTGCTATGGAAGGCGATATTTTTGGTCGTCGACAAATCGCCTTTAACTATTTTTCAACAACATGAAAAAATCCTATTTTCCCAAAGAAGTTGATAGGACTTGGTTTAGGGGCGGAGGGGGGGGGGGTAGATGTGAGTCGAGACTTCAATCTCCGTCAATGTGAACAAGGCTCCAAGGATGCAGATCACATTATTTGGTCATGTGCTGAGCATCGTGGAGTCAGATCTGAGCTTTATAATTCCCTTCGCGCTCGAGGTAGACAACCCAATGTACCGGATCGAGATTTTTTGGCTCTATGTAATCTGGAGTTAATAAAACTCATTTATGTGTTAAGTAAACCATATTTCAAATTCCCACCCATCTTTCCATCCATTGAATTGTTATTCCTATTAACCTTGAGACGGCCGCGAGTAATCGGTTCTGTCCCTCTAACTTTAGTTCTAGGAATTTTGATGTTTACATTTATGAAAACTTGGCTCTGTAAAGTGAGTATTTGCACCACTCACCGTCGTTCTCTCCGAGATCTATAAGTTATAGATGACGAGAAGAGCAAATGTGTGAAATAGGCGGTGCATGCTAAAAATAAACCCAACAGCGGGAGATAATTTCTCACCCGTGCTAGGCAGTATTAGGAGACGGACAAATCGGTAGAACTAGAAACAAGCAATAGGTAGTATAAGAGCACGATCGGTTGCATAACCTTTTGTCAGTCAAGGGGATTTCCCCCCTTGCCTATCCTGCATAGGGTAGTATGACAGAGGGTTATGTGCCTGATCGTATACTACCGTTCAAATGCCCTCCGCTCGTTTTCAAACTTACATCTATTCAATTTCAAAGCCTCCCGTTCCCTTACGGATCTATCAATACACTTTCTCTTCATGTCTATTTGTTCTAGCAATAAAATTACTGTTCGCTCCTAGCGCTTTGCATGGAGATGATAAATTATCTGCTTCTGGAAAAAACTTCATCTGTAAAGTTGATTCAGTTGAGCCTGCAGAAAAAAAACGATTAAAACAATGTTCACATAATTCAACAAAACCGATTATTTATTTCACAACAATAGAGTAATATCTAAATAAGAAACAGTTGATTAAGATGAACTTTCTGTGGTACACCCACCATTCTTCATCTTCTCTTGAAAGCATCGGTACCATTTGCTTTTTTCTAAGTTTCAAAGAGTTTCCACTAAACTAGAGCCCAGTACTTCTCTACTGTGCGAAGTTCTGGACAGTTTGGTGGATTGGCTGTTTTTGGCACGTATTTGACCTCTTGTACCTTATACCATTCCAGGACGGATTTCGTATAGTGATAAGAAGCCAAATCAGGCCAATACAGAGCTGGAGAGTCATGGCTTCTGATACACGATAGCAACTGCTTTTGCAAACATTCTCTCTCGTACACATCTGTTCACATGTCACAGGTTTCCGACCACAACTACATATGGCCTTTCAAATCAAATACTTCCTCGTGAATTTGGACGCCTTGTTTATCCAAAAATGCTCGACAATGGCGTTCCTTTGCATTGCGATTTAAAAATCCAGATCCAAAAATTCTTGAAAGTTTTCGAGTATGTTTGTTTCGACGTCCATCATGATACAAGAAAATGTTTGCAAAAAAAAGATGTTAAGCTCCTCACCACAATTTTTTGAAGTAAAATTTTGCTTATCATCACGGTTGGGTCCCGTTTTCACTCTGTACTCCTTCAATCTTTGCTTTTGCTTTACTTGTTTAACGTATGATTTTGACTTTCCAACTTTGCGTGCCTCATTTCGCTCATCAAAATTGGAATTTTCGAAATAATAGCTACCACCTTCTTGTCCATTTGTCAGGAGGATACTTTTCGATTGTTCCCCTACCAACCTCTCGATCCACAGTCAAGAGCTGGTCAAATGATTTGCAAACACAGAACAGGAAACGGTTCCGATAAATTCAAATTTTGTTGCCGTTCGTACAAAATACACACTTCCATTTGATTTACTGAATGTAACAAGAATGTGAACATTTTGAACCACAAAAAAAAAGTGGAGAGTTTCAGTTGTCATATTAATGAAATGTTTCAACGATCCGTGAGAAATCTACACTGAAAAAAAGTGTCCAAAATTTACGGTGAAGAGGCTTTATAACGTGTAGATAGCTTATTTTCGATACATTCCTTAGTTTATTCCCAATGGTTCTCTGGCTTTCGCGCACTTTCGCAGTATGAAATATGGAATGCAACGTAACGATGTTTACGTTATTACGTAATCTACGTAATGTTCACGTAACGTATGTTAACGTAATGCGTTGAGTCATTCACTATCCGGTTTTGTGGACCCTGATAGTGGAAATTGAATTGTGCTGGAGACAGGACTGGTCTGGATACGACATGAAGCTTAACAATCGGCAGCTTCAAGAAAAAGCTGCTGATAAGGCCAGAGAAAGGAGGAAAAGAAGAAAAATAAAACAACAACTCTTCCCCATCATCAGTCATCAACCCGTAGAAAATGCTCAAAACAACATTCTACAAGAAGGCAATCGAACTTTGGGTACAGACAAAGAGCTACTGGCCTCAGCTAAAGCTCAATTTGCCGGTCCACCTTCTACCACCGACCACCCAATTGCAGCACTCTCGGCTTCAAAGTTTAGCTTCATACAGGGTGAAACAATAAACCCATACCAACCAGAAAAGCAGAGTCAATCACCCAATATTGTGCAAATAGTGGCTGAAAGTTCTGCACTACTACTGCCTTCTAACAACCAACAACAGCAACAACAACAACAACCACAGCCAGCGAACCAACAACAACCAGCAAATCAGCAACAACAGCAACTACAAAATCAAGATATCGAACTGCAGCAAAGCCAAAACATGCTGCCTCAAATCAGGAACACAGACAAGCAATTTGAACTTGACCCGATGCGGCCACCTATTGTACGCCATACTGAACAATCGGCGGAAGGGGACGGGCGTTTTTTGCGGGCCAGACTACGCGACCCATGAATAATGAAAATCGTCCGCCTATACCTTGCCTATATGAAGGACCAGCCTGCTACAGTCTGCGTGGATGGAATGACGTCAACAAGTATCAAAATACTGCTTGCATCCGAAGGTCTTCCAACGGCTCCAGACCATCTGCAACGCATCTTCGCAGAAGTTCATCAGGAGTATGGAATGAATGCAACTGAAGTAGCAGCCGATCTGGAAACTTATCAGCGATTCCTGTCCAGTGAACGGACGCACCGCCTGCAGTAACTGCGCGAGAGCACAACCAAATTTCACTCCACTTCACATTTTCGGAAGTAATGACGCCTTCTTTGGAAGCAGATATGAATGAAGAGGTATATAGTGATAATAATAATATTTTGTCAACCGACACACTTTCAACAATTTCTTCATGTAAACAGAATGCGACTGAAATTTTGATTTACTGTCAAAATATCAATCGCATGAAAAGCCCAGCCAAAATAAAGGAAATTTATAATAATTTATTAAGTTCGTCCTTTTCGGTTATTCTGGCAACTGAAACTAGCTGGGACGAAAGCGTGCGTAGTGAAGAAATATTTGGAAGTGTGTATAACGTATTTAGAAACGATAGGAACCTTTATGAGTCTGAAAAGAAATCAGGTGGTGGAGTCCTCATAGCTGTTTCTGCCAATTTTAATTCAGAAATTATTACAACTACAAAATTTAATGAATTTGAGCATGTATGGGTGAAATCTTTCATAGCAGGTGAAACACACGTGTTAGCCTCTGTGTATTTTCCACCACTTAATGCTAATAAAATTACATATCAAAAGTTTTTCAAATGCGCAGAAAAAATATTATCTGAACTACCTCCTCAAGTAAAAGTTCACATCTATGGGGACTTTAATCAAAACAACGCCGACTTCATTTTAGACTCTGAAATTGAAAACATCCTTCTCCCAGTCGTTGGAGATAATATCACTTTGCATTTCATGTTTGATGAAATTGCTAAATTAGGTCTGAATCAAATTAACCATGTAAAAAACCAAGGAAATTGCTATCTAGACCTCCTTTTAACGAATATTCATGAAGATTTTTGTGTGACCAAATCATTGAACCCATTATGGAAAAACGAAAAGTTTCACACAGCAATTGAATTTTCACTACATGAATATCAAAGACCCAACGACTACGAATATGAAGAAGTTTTTGATTACAAGCTCGCGAACTATGAGAATATAAAAAACAAATTAAACTGTATCAACTGGCAACAAATTTTTAGGGACGAAGGAAATGTCGAATCATCTGTTGGCGTCTTCTACGAAATCCTATCCAACATTATCTCACAAGAGATTCCATTAAAGAAAAAACGACGTCACGGAAACACTAAACATCCAGTCTGGTTTAACAGAGAAATCAAAAGTATAAAGAATCACAAACAAAAAGCCCACAAAATTTACAAAAAACACAAAAGCAGTGAACATTTAGCAACTTACTTGGAAATATGCGATCAATTGAACTTGGCAATCAGTAATGCATTTGAAGTATTTGATGCAAAAACTGAGCTTGAAATTAAGTCCTGTCCAAAAAACTTTTTTAATTACGTCAAAACAAAATTAAAATCAGACAATTTTCCATCAACAATGCATCTTGACGAACAGGTTGGAGATAACTCGGAAAAAATCTGCAATCTTTTTTCAAATTTTTTCAAGAAATCTACACGACATATTCGGAAGAAGATCGTGACCGCGATTACTTTGCATTTTATCCAGAATATCCAAGGAATATTGGTGTCCAACCAACTTCAGGTTCAGGATATTTTGCAGGGTTTAAAAAATTTAGACCCCTCAAAAGGCCCTGGACCTGATGGAATTCCTCCAGTATTTTTGAAGAATCTTGCGAAGGAATTTGCATCTCCTTTGTTTTGGCTTTTTAATATGTCACTGGAATCAGGAATTTTCCCAACAATTTGGAAAAATTCATTCTTAGTGCCTATTTTCAAATTTGGCCGGAAATCTGACATACGTAATTATCGTGGAATCGCTTTTATCTCTTGCATTCCCAAACTTTTCGAGGCAATTGTCAATAAAACATTATTTTTTCAAATCAAAAATCGAATAACAGACAAACAACACGGTTTTTTCAAAGGCCGCTCAACATCTACGAACTTACTAGAATTTGTAAATTATTCACTGAATACAATGGATAATGGGAACCATGTTGAAGCTCTTTACACAGACTTTAGCAAGGCATTTGATCGTGTTGACATACCAATGTTACTTTTCAAACTGGAAAAAATTGGAATTGATTCTGGACTCTTGAAGTGGCTTGAATCATATTTAACTAACCGGCAACAAATAATAAAATTCAATGAAAAGAAATCAAATCCCATTCAAGTTACTTCAGGAGTCCCCCAAGGCTCCCATTTAGGACCACTTCTTTTTATTTTATACGTCAATGACATTTCCTTCATCCTCAAAAATCTGAAAGTGCTAATTTATGCCGACGATATGAAGCTGTACTTGGAAATCAAAAATAAAGAAGACATCAATATATTCCAGAATGAAATTCATACATTCTACATCTGGTGTAAGAAAAGCTTATTGGAACTGAATGTAAAAAAATGCAATTTAATATCTTTCAGCAGAAAATTAACAACAACCAACATTGTAATTGCATTAGGAAATCAGAAAGTAGAAAAGTGTGAAAAAGTGAGGGATTTAGGAATTATCTTAGACTCTAAACTTAATTTTATAGACCACTACAACACTATCATACACAAGGCAAATAGCATGTTAGGGTTTATTAAACGCTTCTGCTACAACTTTCAAGACCCGTACACTATTAAAACTCTATATATTGCCTATGTGAAGTCTATACTGGAATATTGCAGCATTGTGTGGTCTCCTCGTCCAGGTATACATGAAGAAAGAATAGAATCAGTACAAAAACAATTTCTATTATATGCTCTTCGTAAGCTAGGCTGGGCCTCACATCGTCTTCCATCATATGAAGCTCGCTGCATGTTGATTGACATCCAAACATTGAAAGAACGACGAGAATATGCGATGGTTTCATTTGTAAACGATATCGTTTCGCAGCGTGTTGAATCAGCCGAACAACTTTCTAAATTAAATTTTTATGTACCAATTAGACGACTTCGAAATCGTAATTTATTTGCTCTAAACCATCATCGCACGGAATATGCTAAAAATGGACCAATAAATAGCATGATGGATTCCTATAATCAACACTGTGAAGCCATTGACGTTACAATGTCTCGGTATAAATTAAAACATTATTTTAAGTCCCTGAGGATACAAAACTAAAATTTTTTTATATTTATGTATAGTTAAGAAAAAGCAAATTGTCTATGTACTAGTCTACAAATGACGAAATAAATAAATAAATAAATAAATACTGTATATATTCTTTTCAATAAATAATTTAATGTTAATAAATATCGGAATAAATAATGTAAATAAAAATTTGAACAACTAATGTTAATAAATTTTTCAATAAATAATGTAAATATATATTTGAATGAATAGTGTAAATAAATATTTGATTAAATAATGCAAATAATATTTCTTCAACAGCACCAACCAGGAGGTAAACAAACAATTACATCTATATATACAAGTTTGGACACAAATATCATCTTTTATTTACGATAATTGCTTATTTACACCCTAAAACTACTATATACTAAATAAACATCAATCAAACATATAAATATGGACCAAAGACATTTATTTCATATAAAGACATTTAATAATAAATTAGTAAACAAACACACGTACATATATTTACAATTTTTCTTTGGTGGTCTGAACTAAATTGGCCCAAGAACCAAGAGATCTTATTGTAACCCTCAAGTGACGGGTTACAACCTGTTCATACTCACATTTAGTATTTATCAATATATGCTTCAATTTTTCAGATATTGGACTACGTCTGTGTTTTCTATACTGGGGCACAATTAAAAAAAATCCTAATGCGACCGTCACGAAAAGCCGACAGGTTTTCAGCGTTAATATCTCAGTCGTTTCTCCAAAACATTTCAAAACGTTTGCCCCAATCAATCGAAAATATTTCTACGCATCGTTGTCAATACAGAAAACTATTGACTTTTTTTATTTCACGATTTTAAATAACGCAAATATAAAGCAATGTTTTATAAATTCGTTTTGCAGAGTAAATTTATAACATGCCAAGTATTTTCCGATCACGGACTTCAATTGTTAGTAAGGGAGACCTTCTATGAATTTGGAGCCAACCGGTTGACGCTACCACGAGCAAAATAAGTGTGATCTAGTTGGCAGCTATCTTTCGGTGAGGCGGTTGAGTGGTATAAGCCAGCCACTAAGAAAAATAAGTATGACATGTTACCAGTTAGATGCCAGTTATCAGATAATTGATTTCAAAAATCTGATAAGAATTGTTGCAAATAAGACGCTAGTATTGCTGTGAATGCTAATGAATTGCCGCTCAGTATAAGTACAGAACTAGTGGATAGGCCATAAGACAGGTCCAAAGAATATCAATCAAAAAGGGATCATTTACCTGTCTTCTTTCAGGTCCAGAAGTTTGATTTTTTACATCTGAAGAGTTTGTTTGGATGGGAATACATCTAACATTCCATTCCAAATTCTTTTCAATTGGAAGACAGTGGTGGTTTCAAATGTTTCAGCTTTCCCTTCGCCATAAACCTTAAATCTTTTGCACAATTTGAAACACGGCTCGGAAATTTGAACGGTCTCTAATATTTCGAAGCGCAAAAATAAAACAGCATTATGATAAGAGAGGCATGTCAAATAAATATTTTACTAGAGGCAACTGTCACGAAATATGAATACAAAAGGTTAGAACACATATTACACATTGCTACGTAATCCCACGTCACCTTTGCATACAACCTCATTTGGACATCTTGTAGATTTTAGTAAAAAAAACTTAATAAGCAAACGACATTCATTTTTCCCTCTTCTTCTTCTAGCAATTCAAGCTTATTGCTTTCACAATTCGCTTATTGCTTGCTCTCAACTTAGTGTTCTAAATGCACTTCTACAGTTATTAATTAAGAGCGTTCGATGCCAACCGAATAAAAATTTCTCATAGATTTAGAATTGAATATATTGTAACCACACAATAGAATCTAAAGTATGCACAACTAATAGTATTGTTCACAGCGATTCGATGACAATAGGAGTTATGTTACCACAATAGAATCTAATATAAATTGAGACATCGACAAGAGAAAAGGGGGGTCGTTATGTATCTTAACAGAAGAAAAAATCATTTTTTTCCGAAGAAATTTGAGTCAATTAATATAAATTGTATTGTTTCTGAATTGTTGAAAATTCTAGCATATAGAGTGAATTGTAAATCGATTTTAATGACAATATGCATTCTTTATTTAACTGATTTAAGATTCAAACAATACAATTAATAGTAATTAACTCTAATTTGTTCGGAAAATAATGATTTTTTCTATAGTTAAGATACATAACAACCCCCCTTTGCTATTGACAATGGCTCAATTCACTTTAGATTCTACTGTGTTAACAATAACTCCCATTGTTATCTTATCGTTGTGAACAATATTACTAATTGTACATACTATAGATTCTATTGTATGGTTACAATATATTCAATTGTTCAATTCTATGAGAATTTTCTATTCGGGCAGGGAGTCGAGAAATTTTTCTTAACAAAAAATGCATAGACCAGACCGGGAATCGAACCTAGTCAGTTCTAGCATGGTGTTGCTTTGTATCGAGCTATGGGAGCACTCAAATTCATTTTTCCAGTGTCTGCTAAGAAAAGCGGTTCTCAAATTTTGACAGGAGTAAACTGACCGTTGCTTGTTGACAAAGCAGTGTTGCTCTTTCCGTTAAGGCGCGTGAAATTAACAAATTCACGGAATTTTTAAAACACACTCTTAAAAAATAATGAATGTTAGGAGTGATGAAATTTTTGTTGCACTTAAAGACCGAATGACAAATATAACTTGATCGTATGTTCAATTTGTTATATTGTCGAATCCTTACTTGAATCCTAAAATATTGAATACTGTCAAACTCAAAAACACATTTCGGATTCTACTTTCACAACAGCTTCGAGAATACATTTGATAACCGGCAATCTAAGTCTGTAATGCGTTGAAAACTAGCCAGTTGACTGAATACTGAAATTGACATGATCGTTCTATTTGGTTTTAAAAAAAAACATCAAACATATTTTGTACGCTGTCGGTTTCGCGAGCCAGGACAAGGTACTTACAAATTGAAATTTATTCTCTTCCGTGATAACAAATTGAATTTAATTGTGTGTTAATTTCCTGCTTGCAAAAAAAAACGCAGCGTAACACATGTAGTTCTTTTACTTAAAACATTCAGTAAATTGGAAATGGTGACAATTTCTAGCATCGTCAAAATATATGTAGCCGATTGCCAACGACCGGGTATTGCACTAATTGAATTAAAATTTTCCATTTCGGAGATAAATAAAGGAGATGATCTTGCACTTAAAAAAGAAGAGACTACAGGGTGTCTCACAATAGTTGTCAGTAAAACAAAATGGGATTACAGTAAAACAAATCAACCAAATCATAGCAATTATTTTTCATTTCAAAGATACATGTTATAGAAATAAACCATATTAATTCAATTAGAATTTCTCACCTTTTTCCTTGAAAACTTTGCGCAAACGCTTTGTAAACCTATCGCAGCTGACTCGCACGATTTCCGGAAAAATGCTGTCCCAAGAAGCAACCAATTGTTTCTAGAATCGATCTAAAGTAAGCCTTTTCGTAGGGCCTATATGTTGAAGCATATAACCTAAAACAAAATAGTCAAGTGGGATGAAATCCGGTGAAGATGCAGGCCATTTTTCGCTTATGATGAAATCGGGAAAATTTTCCACGCACCACGCTTGTGTTTTCTCTACAGCTAGTTAATCTCTTGAAATATTGGCAAGACTTTTGCCATACACACGATCATTTTGTTGATTATGACTGGCCTGAAGGAGGAAGAGCATTTCATCCGAAAATAAAATCTCACAGTAACCGTGTCGAACCAAAAGATGTCTGCTTCTTTGGACCCTGGCTTGCTTTTGGCACTCCGTGAACCAGTGAACCCTTTGTTTCTTGTACATCATGCATGCCAGATCACGCCTGAGAAGCCTGGTCATTGAAACAGGGGATATTGGATATTGTTTGCTGAATTTACGCCCAAATACGGCCGGATTACGCATTATTCGCTCCCTCACACATTTGATCTTTTTCTTTGTACTGGCAGTTCGTCCGGCGCCTCCTTTGCGTTGAATATGGACATTTCTAGTTTTTTAACCGCTCCAAGGTCCGAAAAACAAAACGCCTACTCAATCCGAACTGCTTAAGGCTATTGAATATCTGACACGTTCTAGGCTTTTTCAAATGTAATTTTAAAACTTGTTCCTGGATGACTTCTATGGTAGCTGATTTATATATAAACTAACGGAATTACTTATTTATCTTCAGCGATAAGCTGTCAAAAGAATACACTCAAAACGGGCATAATCAATTCCGCTGATAAAATTACCCAGCTGAAATAAACCAAGATTGAAAAAAGCTGACACCTATTGTGAGACACACTGTAAACTATTCCTTAAAGATTAGGTTATACTAATTTTCACCACTACGATGCATGGCACAGAGGAACCTTTTTTTTATTAAATTCGATTACCGAATCTTGAGCATTTCTGATGATAACTACACACATAGAAATTATGAATTTTACACAAGACGCAATTTCTGTTTGTATAAAATTCGGGAATGTAAAGAAGAGATTTCGTGTAAAATTATGTCTCCAGTAACTGACATATACGCAATTCGACGAAAAATTTGTTTTATTGAATTTATTTCCTCATCTTTTTCAACTCATTCTCATGTGCTAGACGACGCTTGTATGTGTCGGTCTCCGGAGACAGAAATTTACATGTCATTTTGGTAGTGTGTGTAGAACAAGATCCTTTATATCGAAACGGGCATCAAGAAGGAATCGTGTTTGCACTAATAGTAGCGCCATTTGGAAAATATAAGTTTGTGTTCCTCGACTTCTTTTTACGTACTGTCATGTAAGCTATCATTATGAGTAAATTTAAGAACTGATGCATATTTCTGTCTAATGGGTTGCTCCTTTTATGTTAAGCATCGAAGCAGAACTTTTGTACTCTATAAAAACACTTTCCAGCAAACATGAATAACTAGGTTGCTTTTAGAGGAACAAAGAGTAAATAAATATAAATAACCAAAATCAACCAATGAGTTTTCAACGCGAAAAAAATACTGATAAAAATATTTTTAGATTTCCATGAATAGATCCCTCCCAAAAAAGATTTCACATGCCCAATTTTGATCATTCGTATACTACAGCCCAATTGCTTCCAAGAACTCAGCATTACCTTTTCACTTTTCACGCGAAACCAATACTTACGGCTCTACTACACAGAAAAAAAAAAAATAAATGTTAACAAGTGCGTGAAATTTCCCCTCGTTTGATTCCGAGCCGAAGGAGACGTAAACAACGAAATTGTTTGCAATATTTCATGCGTCATACAACAATATTTGCAAACTTTCATACACGATTCAGGCGTTATCTGGCCGCAATTTACAGGAAATATCCCATTATTTTATGCCAAATCTTGCATTCCCTTTACGTGCATTAGATAACACAGAAAACTCAATGTTTCTTTTTATCTGTGTAGGATTTACTCATTCGCACCTCACGGCACTGAGAAGGCCGTGAATTTCTAACCACAATCAGAAGAGAGACATTTGGAAAAACAAACAAAACGTCAAACTTTTTCGTTGTCGTCGTCGTCGTCTTCGTCCTCGTCGTCATGTTTCTGCCTTGCTTTGCCGGATGCACTGATCATGGGGGAGATTAGCAGAATTACCTTTTGACTGGTTCTACCTTGCATGTTTACAGGATTAGCACCCCATTTGCATGTAAAGTCAGAAGAAACAAACCGTTCGGTGAATTGGGATTTTTTTTCATTCCTTCAGTTCAATCACAAAAACACAAACAATCTGAGCCGATTGACGGAGGAACGGAGGAACACATTCTCGCAGCAGTGGTCCTTTTCCTCTGGAAAATGCGAGAGGTTTTCATCTGCTGTTTTCTTTAGCTGCTGGGTGTTTCCTACAATCGAAGTCATCGGCTTAAGACCGGTTCCAGACGTAGAAGCATGCACGTAACTAGCACTGACTATGGCAATCTATGTTTGGATTACAACTGAGGCAGTCCATCCGGAGTCAAATGTTGAGTGCAATGGGAAATCCTCAGTCTGTGCTGAGAAAAATAACAAGGAAAAAGATGGAGCAAAGGTTTTTGAGTGTTGATTTATTGACTCTATCTAAGAATCACATGCTGTAGAATGTGGGGGCAGTGCTGTTTTCAGCTTATTTAGTCCTTAGTATACGGATCAAGATTGAACATAAATTAGAGCAACAATTGTTCTAATTGTTCAGTGTTGATTGTTCTCGCGTTCTGGTCATATAATCATTCAAAGAGCACCTCATGGACGAACATTGCAAAAGACAAAAGTAGCAAAACGTTCAATCCAAAAATTCAAGTGATGTTCTTGAAAACCAATTTTCCTTTCAACTATCCTTTTCCACTTCTCTTTCTCAATCCCTCAAGGGATCGGTTGAAAAGGGTAACAAAACAAAAAAGAAATCAAGATCTTCGGCTTGACCAGTTTGTATCCGGCGATGAAAAGAAAACGGTGTTTATTTGATTTCTTAGACAAGGGTTTCCAGAGTTTTAGTCGAAACTGAAACAGAAGCACTTAATAGCAGTCACTGTCGTCATAGTCGTCTGTAACCATTGTCGTAGTCGTCGCCATCATTTATTGTCGCCAATGAGGGAAAGTGCTCTTCCGACAATGTCCTGTGCGGTGGGTCATTGGCATTTGTCGGAGCATAAGTCCGTTTCTTGCAGCGAAATTGAAAAGCACAAAACATTCCGTTAGACTTTCTCCTGGTGACATCCTGGTGTAGATAGCCAGGAAACACGATTCGCCATCTTCGGTGTCTCATAAATATTCATTTTGTTCGGGATACACCGGGATATGATCTCGCCCGCATATAGGTGAACGTATTTTAACATTGTGATACTCTATCCAGGGGGGAATGAAAAATGCTGGAAAATGACACGCGCTCTGCTTGGCCACATATTACCTGCTGCTGCTGCCGCCGCTCGGAACCCGAGACAAATCCAATCTACTCAGTGTGTTGTGGTGTGACACGAACGACGCGTAAGTGATATGTGGTATATGTTATCCACCTCCACGTGAACCACACTGGGAGTTGGGACTACGCCGCAAGTCTAGATGTTGGTGTTTGCGTCGTTAAGCTTGTCAAATTATATTTTATTTTAACTTACCCCGGGACGCCCTCGATTCGGCTGGTTCGATGATCCATAAATATTTATGGAAAAATGCCTCTCGGCAGAAGAGGACATGCACATGTCGATCTGTAGAGGCGAATCCTGCACAAGCGACGAGCGACGATGGAGGACTTTCTGTCACTGGAATTGAGGATGTGTCATAATTTGATCTGCGGGTAGGGGGGAGTGGAAATGTACGCGGGGATGCAAAAAATAGGAAACGGTTTGCCCTTCTCGCAGAGGGGATGCTTTGGCTTAAATATCTGGCGCTTGAAGCGTGATGTCATGTGATTTTGAGTGACGCCAGCTGGATGTGAGGCAAATGGAATAATTTTGGATATTTACATGGAAATTAAAATGTTATTAGCATGTTGGCACTGATGGAGGGATGGTGAAAAGAGTGTACAGAATTTTTATCTATTTTGAGAATGACGACTTTTCTGAATGTTATATAAATACTGTATTCGATGAAATTTGGACACACAAAATAGGTCACCAAAATTTTTCCTTGAGCCCGATTCTTTTCAAACTTTCTGGAAATAAAGAACTACTAAATGGTTAAGTTTTGACATCATTGGTTTAGTGAACCTCTTCTCCCAACCCAAATGCCCGCACCTTTGCCTTGACTCCTTTCATCAAATTTTGGGCAATGATAGAACCGACTTGTTCCCTTACTGTTAACCACACTTTCTTTAGTTCAAGTTCATTTTCTATCAGTTTTGAAGTTTTCACGAGCTTTGCCTTCATAATTGCCCAAAACTTTTCAATTGGGCTAAGTTCCGGAGTGTTTGGAGGGTTGACGTCTTTTGGTACAAAAACTACATTTTTATCTGTGTATCAGTCTAAGACGAGCCGGACGTAGTGGCAAGATGCCAAATCCGGCCAAAACAGTGTCGGACCATCGTGAGATCTCAAAAAGGGCAGAAGTCGTTTTTGGAGGCATTCGTCCTTGTAGATTTGTCCGTTGACGGTCCCAGAGGTGATGAAGGGCTGACTCATTTTGCCACATCCGCAGATCGTTTGCCAGACAAGGAATTTTTTGGCGAATTTCAACAGTTTCTTCTTCTTCTGTACACTCTCCGGAACGGCCAACTTAGAGATGGCGACGTAGTGTTCCTGTCCTGGCATTTGTTTGGTGTCGGCTTTAATGTAGGTCTCATCGTCCATCACAATGCAGAACGGTTTTGTGAGCCACTCCCTGTACAGTTTTCTGCACAAAACAAACTGAAACTTTCGCCTTTCTCGCAACATCCCTGATCGAAATGTTGGGAAAACGCTTAAATTGGTTCAATACCATCCTGGTCTTCTCCGGATTTGATGTGCCACGTTTTTTGCCACTACCATTTTTTCGCTTGGTTGTCTTACGGTCCTTGAACGTTTTGATCACATGAGATAGGGTTGAATGTGCGATTCCGAGCTGTTTTCTGATCCATCGCTGAGAAGCGTTTGGGTTTTCGAAGTGAGTGCCCAAAATTTGTTTATTCCTTCATTCAAGGCCATCAATGAAATCACTCGACGGATTTTCACGAAACTCATTACACAATTGACACAACACAATGAAATACGTTCAGTTAAAATTTCAATAATTTTTACCCACACGCTAAAAAGTTACGAGCAATTGCGTGTGTCCAAATTTCATCGAATACAGTCTTTAGTGTCAGAATGGAAAAATGTGTATAAGAAAGAAATAGCAATACGTTAGTATGTACAAGAACGAGTTTGTGAATAAGCTAGAGTATCAAGTATTAATGGTACAACATGCATAACAAAATGTTATTTACATCAGATTAGTTGAAAACTACACTAAACAGTGGTGCTTTAAATTATTTTTCGAATGATTTTTCAGATTTTTCAAAATTGAATCTAACAATCACCCCATCATTGTCTACGTACAACGGAAGCAGACAACTCTCCGTAGCTGCACGTTTATACTGAGCTCGTGAAGTCCTCAACGACAAAACACGGGGTACTCCATCCGGACCTGTTTACAGTTTAGTCCATCCTTCCAAGTTGTCAATGTAAAGATGGAGAAATTTTAAACACGATGAGTTTCAGCGCTCCCAACGGAATTTCTTTCGTTTCACCCATTTCAATCGAATCTGAAGTTCAGGTAAACACTCAGCAATCCATTGCTTCCAGAAATGCTGCAGCATAGTCTGGACCAGCTGCCAGAGAAACAGCGTAGATTCACGTAGGATCAAGTAAGATAATTCGGTGACAGCTTGCATCTCTCGCCCAATGGTAAAATGCGCTAGCGTAATTCCAAAGAAGTCGCTTGTATCATCATTCTACCTGTGTCAAAGTTGTTTTTCGATCTCCTACGATTCTAAAGGGTGTTTCGATCAAATTCTGGTCGACTAAAACTTGACGCATTTCCTTACATCGTGCATTAAATACTTTTGCACACCCCTCATTTTGAAGATGTGTGCGTGTAGAATCATGCCTCTATTTTGATTTTGAGACAAGCACTTCAGTTATCAAAATGTCGTCATCAAACTTTTGCACGTGCTTTTGCAGTTGGCGAAATGGTTGAAAGTGACTAAATCAACTGTTACCAACGTATTAAAAGTGACGACAAAAAGAGTTGCCCGCTGATTCGAGTGGAACCCCAAACCTCTAAGGAGTGTATCGAAAAGTAGTTATAAACTTCCAAATAATTAAATAGGCATGAAAACATGGTTAAAATTAACATACTATTTCAGTTTATTATAGCTTCACATGTTTACAAAAGATCCAAACGGAAAAACTAGTCATCATGTTCATTTCTGTAGAATGCCCGTACCTTTGATTTGACACCTGCCATCAAATTCTGCACAGTGACCTTTGTGCACTTCCTGGATGCCGCTGCCCAATTTTTCTTAAAATCGGTCATGTTTTGGGACACTGTACCATCCTTCTTAAATATACGCTTGACTATTGCCCAATAGCGTTCGATCGGTCGCAACTGGGGACAGTTTGGTGGGTTGATGTCTTTTTCTACGAACTTGATGTTATTCTCCGTCAGCCACTGTAGAGTGGATTTGGCGTAATGTGCCGATGCCAAATCTGGCCAGAAGAGAGGAGGGGACTGGTGCTTTCTATACAATGGTAGCAACCTGTTCTTCAAACATTCCTTTTGATAAATCTCAGCATTTATAGTTCCTTTTGTATAGAAAATTGAAGAACGCAAGCCACATGTGCAAATAGCTTGCCAAATGAGCACCTTCTGACCGAATTTCTCCATCGCAACAGTCGTATCTGCGGTTGGCACACGTTCCCCAACAGATTTAGTATAAAACTGCGGCCCCGGTAGCGTTCTTGAATCTTCTTTAACATATGTTTCGTCATCCATCAAAATGCACTGGTCGACATTGTCCAAAATGCAGCTGTACAGCTTTCGAGCCCTGGTTTTGGCACGAGACTTTTGTTCCGGAGTTTGTTTGGGCACTTTCTGCTTTTTGTACGTCTTCAAGTCATTCCTGCGCTTGATTCGTTGAATCATTCCGATGCTGGTCCTGAACTTCTTGGCTAGATCGCGAGTAGAGGCAGATTTGTTCCGTTGAATATAATCCACAACTTTTTGGTCCAAATCGGGGTTGCTGGAGCCGGGTTTCCGGCCACTTCTTGGTAAATCCTTGAGGGAGCACTCCTTACCAAACTTTTCGATGATGCGTTTTACACTTGCCGGGTGAACATTTACTCTTTTCGCAATCTGGTTGTAAGTAACACCCTTTTCGGTGCACCAAGTGTGCAGAATTTTCTTTTTAGTCTCAAATTCAATTCGCGACATTTTGAATACAACTTAATCAACGGAAATGAATGAACCGAATAATCATTTTTGACATGTAATCAAAGCAAATGGCGCTTACACGCTAAAAATATATACAGTAGTTTATGCGTAATAACGCATCGAATGTTTATAACTACTTTTCGATACACTCCTTATGTCCGAGATTTCGTAAAGAAACTGGGATTGGCGCCTTCAACCGTGGATAGAGCTAACCAACGAGCTGGACTGGTGACTTACAAGTGGTGACTCCAAATTACGAAGATAACCATAACACGTCGGCCAAAGCACGATCGCGAAAGTTGTACAGCTTCCTGGACAGGACGGCAACCGGACGGCGAAAGGTGCCAGATATTTTCGAGCACATTAAACTTTCAAAGTTTGCGAAGAAATATCTGGTGTGGCAGGCCATCTGTGCTTGAAGAGAAACGTTTACATTGCGATCGGAACCGTCAACCAGGAAATTTATCTGAGCGAGTGGCTACAAAAACTACTAGTGCCTTTCCTGAAGGGACACATTTGTTCCGTTCTATTTTAGCTGGATTTGGCATAAGGCCAATATGGAAAAAAGGCCATGGATTGGTATGCTGCCAACAACGTTCTAGTGTTGCCCAAGGACAAGAACCCTCTCAACACGCCAGAGCTCCGCCCACTCGAACAATATTGGGCCATCGTCAAACCTTAAGAGAACTCAAAAGCTTATTTTTTATTATAATTAATTCATTTACTTGTATAGGCTCAATCGAATCAACTTTACAGAGCCAAGTTTTATTGTTTATATACATCAGTTATCTTAGAACTAATGTTAGAGGGGTGGAACCGATTACACGCGGCCGTCTCGAGGTTAACAGGAATTACAATTTTATGGATGGGAAAATTGCGGTGGTAATTTTAAACAAAGCATATGGAACAATGGTTTTCTCATATCTAGAATTTCAAATTATAATTTTTTAATTGTCGTTTGTGCTTCTTTCGCATCGAGCCATCGGAAAGATGTTGAATATTTTACTAGTCTACAGTGTCTCGTGTCATAAAACGTTTCGGAGAAAGTTTAACTGTCGATCGGAAGAAGGTGAGTGGTAGATAAATGTTCCGTACTGTGTAAAGGATCACAAGCGAGTGGTTGCTGCGTTTAAACGCAAATCCAACTGAGTCGATCGGGATGCCGCGAAAAAGCTGCACTTGACCAAAAGTTTTGTACAGAAAACCAAGAAACGAGCCGGGCTCCGTTCATTCAAAGTTCAGAATGCTCCAAACCGCAATGAAAAACAGAACAAGACAGCTAAAACACGTGGGCGTAGGCTGTACACACAAATGTTGACGAAACCACACTGCTGCATCATGGACGATGAAACACACGTAAGAGCGGACTTTAAACAAATTCTCGCCAACCAGTATGTGACTGCGAAAGCCAAGTTCTATGTTCCAGTGTCTCTCAGGAAACAGCGAAGTTCCCCATGAAATTCATGATTTGGCAGGGAATTTGTTCGTGTGGTAAACAGAGTAAGCCTTTCGTGACAATTTCAACTGTAAATGGTCAAGTATCCGTTTCTCAAAACACAAACGTTCATACAAGCTTTTGGCCGGACCTAGCCTCTTGTCATTACTCCAAGGATGAAAGTCTCCAGAGTTGCGGTCAATTGAAAAATATTGGACAATCAGTAAGTGCTCAAAAACTAATGTTCATTAAAGTACTTACATCTAATCTAACCTCACACTCTTGCCAACAATTTAATGAGCTAGCCGTTTAGCTTCTGTCTACTCCTGTGCAAATTTTGCGTAGGATTAATTTAATTACAATTTAATTCTACTTCTACTACTTCTACAGTTATTTTGAGTTTCACTAACTATAAAACTACTAGAATTACCATAATAGACAATTCACAAGACGTGATTTTACCTTAATTAGCTTTTATTCTGCTTATGACTTGCAATCGACAAGTCCACAGCTTGGGAGTGAGCTGCCTACCTAACACTAACTTTTTCTCGGTTAACTGTGGTGAAGAGGAGGCAGAAACTTCTCAAAAGTTACACATCCTTATAGTTTGAGCAAGAATTTCTCAGAAATTCCGGAACAAACATCCGCGAAGTTTAGGAAGAAAAACTTTTCAAAAGTTCGGAAGAGGACTTCAGGAAGAAGTTCAGGAAAAAAGTGGAAACTTATTTAAGGGAATTTTCCTTAAAATTCTGGAGAGGACTTTTCCCGAATTATCGGAAATAATTTTCTCACAATTAAGGCTGGGACTAATCAGAAGATTAAAAATAAATTGTTCATCAAAATACTTCCCCGAATTTCAGGAAGATACGCACCAGAGCGGACACTGCTTATAAGTTCAAGAAGGAATTTTTCAAAAATAAGGAAATAATCTCTCTGAAGTTCAAGAGAGGACTTCCAATAAGTTCCGTTTAGAGGCGAATAAACTTTAAAAATTTAAAGCCACCCAAAACCAAAAAAAATCGGTAGGAAACTTCCCAATAGTCTGATTGGAACTACCCAGAAGTGCTAGAATGTGTTCCTTAAGTTCAGAATCAAACATTCCAGAGATTTTTCTTGAAGTTCAGGAATTCTCCAAAGCACAGGTAGATACTTCTCAGAAGACAAAAGAAACTTCCCATATATATAGGAGTAATTTTTGAAAGTTCAAGTATAAATTTCTCAAATATGCTCAGAAAAAATGCTTCTCTTAGGCACACAAGTAGACTTCTTAGGAGTTCAGTATGATACTAGCAGGAAATATAGAGAAGATTTTTCAATAAACTCTGGAGAGAACTTTCCCAAAATTTTGGAGAAATTTTGATCGCAGTTCAGGATGGTACTGATCCGAGAGTTTTGAAAGTTATTGACTAACTTAGTTTCTGAGAGTATTAGTTGGGTTTGTTGGATGTGAATTTCCTAGAAAATCAGGAGTGACTGCAAAGAAGTTCGTGATGAACTTGCCAAAAGTACATGAAAAAACTTCACAGAATTCAAGCAAAGAGCTTTTCCGAAATTCAAAAGTTAATCACTGGCAAACCGAAGCAGCAGTCCATGAAAATATTGTTTTAAAGACCAAAACAATATTCATTGCTCTGGTGTCATGAGTTATAAAAATATGTTAAAAATCATTTTTACAGCCGTCCGCCCTGTACTATGAGCAGGATACAAACTTGTATATGCATTACAATTCCCTTGTTTCCATCTCATCTCATTTGAGAGATTTGATCGGTATGAAAACTTCACAGAGAAGAATAAACCAAATTCAAGAAGTTTGTCAATATATCAAAGAAGTGTTTGCGAATATTACCAGAGTTCACAGAATCCTCCAAAAATTTGAATAAAAATCCTCGATTCTGAAAAACTTCCCACTTAGGAAATTAGAAAAAATTGAATTCCTTACCAGAAGGTCAGAGAACCTCGAGATAAAATGATTGAATAATATCGATGTCTGCATGTCTGTTCAGCATCTTTTGGGATGGTAAATGTTAAAAGAAATAATGCTGTCAGCTTAGTTGCTTCAGAATTGTCAGACATAAATTAGCTGATGAAACTATACAATACACTCTTAGAAAATGTACAGTATGTATTCGGTAAATATACATCGAACTTTCAACAGCTGAACGTTCGGTAACCCGATTAACCGGATTTCGGTGAAATTTTACAGTATTTCGGTAATTTTTTCACCGGAATACTGTAAAATTTCACCGAAATCCGGGTTTTCGGATTACCGAACGTTCAGCTGTTAAAAGTTCAGTAAAAAATTACCGAATACTGTAAAATTTTCTGAGTGTGTAGCTTTTCTCCTGAATCATCGTTAAAATAGATACCGATACTTGTCAACATTGTATTTATAAATTTTCTCGAAAAATGCATCAAATCTCAACTTTTGAACAGCGTTCTTAAGGTTTTCGGAATGACAAAAACATAAGTGTCATTCACAAAAGCAAGAGTACAAAATGTGAATACTTACTCCGAGTGTCAAAAATGACAGCTTAATTGATGTAATGATGATGCCTAATGCCTGGTATATTTTGAAACATCTCAACACTTTAGTTAACAGTCGAGTTCGGTTTCCGACTCGATCGGATTAAGTTGGCTTCTGTAATGCACGATTATGCTCAAATTGACAGTGACAAATGTAAAGTCGAGTTGCTCAGCTCGAGTTCTATAATTGGCCCCTGAGTAGTTGATATAACAGGTGAACAATTATTTGTAATAAAAAAAAACACTCGATAACGATGTAATCAAACCATTGAAACGTTGGGAGTCGAAAAAAATATTGATTTGCAAAAAAGAGTAAGGCTAAGAAACCTATTTTTCAAGTAGACGCAGTCAATAGCAAAAAAAAACACTATTTAGTTGTTGCAGATAAACTTAAGTAAAAACATAAAACCTCAAAATTTCACTGTAGCAAACAAAGTAAGTTAATCGTCAAACGGGAGCTGTCGTTCACAAAATTTATTTTCAAATTTTATTGTCACAAAAATATTTTTAATTTATTTTATTTAAATTTAATGCCTTATTTTGTGCAGTATGCTGGTAATGCTATATTTGGACATGATTAAGTATCATGGCATTATGCAAACGTGGTACTGGAATGATATCGAACGAGCAAAAAATCAGCCGAATTACCCAGAATTTTGAATGGGCATTTGTGGAGTAGCACAAGAAGTAAAATCCTGGAACTTTAAAGATTAGAAAAGAAGATACCGATACTAATGTGAAAACTCAATAAAACAATATAGTTGCATAATATGATAAATTGAATTCTCCCAATCGTTAAAAATCCCCAAATCTTCACAGATAATAAGGAGTGTATCGAATATAAGCTATCCACATACATTTGCGTTGTACGCATGTATTTGTGATGTTTTTTTATGCTCTGAACACTGCATGCTGTGCGTTTGACTGTCAGCTTTCTTTTGTTTACTTGTTTGCGCGGTTCAAATTCTGCGTTTTCAAAATGTCGCGTATTGAAAAGGAAGTGAAAATTAAGGTTCTGGACACATGGCTAAGTGAAGAGGGTATTACTATGCGAAAATTGGCGAAGCGGTTTGGTATTCATCATGCGAGTGTTAAAACCATCATTAATAAGTTTGGGGAACACTATTCTTTGGATGAACTACCAGGAAGAGACAGAAAACCCGGTTCTTCCAACCCGAAACTAGAGCAGAAAGTGGTATCTCTAATCATGAAGAACAAATCAATGTCAATACGTGATTTGTCCAAAAAAGCAGGAACGAGTGTCGGAATGATCCAGCGTATCAAGAGGCGAAACCACCTGAAGACCTACATAGAAGCAGAAAATCTCGAAACAAAGGGTGCAGAACAGAAGAAGCTGAGCAGCAACAAGGGCCCGGAAATTGTATATCGCGTCTTTTGCAGCGTCCGGATGCATGCGTTTTGATGGACGATGAGACCTATGTAAAGGAGGACTCAAAAACCCTTCAGGTCCAACAATACTTTACTGCCGTCGTTGAGGAGGATGGAACGATGCGGACAGGTCGATTCAAGTGGAGAAATTCGGTCGAAAGGTACTGGTATGACAAGCAACTATGCTCCTGTGGTTTGAAGTCAAACCATTTTTACACTACCGGAACTATAAATGCGGAAATCTATCGATCTGAGTGTCTCCAGAAGAGATTGTTGCCTTTATATAAGAAGCATAGTACACCTCCACTATTTTGGCCGGATTTAGCGTCGGCTCACTATGCCAAAACCACTCTCAATTGGCTTGCGGAAAAGGGTATAGATTTCGTTGAGAAAAATATCAATCCGCCAAATTGCCCTCAGCTTCGACCCATCGAACGTTACTGGGCAATCGTGAAGAGGGTCTTCAAGAAGACTGGTAAGGCATCTGGGAGTTCAAAAAAATTCATGCAGGAGTTCAAAAAAATTTGAGCTCAAGCATCCAAAAAATGCGATGCAACACTTGTCCGGAACTTGATGAAGAGCATTCGATCCAAAGCTCGAAAATTCGTGAAGGAATAAGTTAAAGTTCATCCGGTCTTCATTATGTTCAAGTTTAACCTCGTACAAAAAAGGATCAATTTTTTGTATGAATAAAATATCGGTTTTCAACATAATTTGAAAGAAAGTTTGTAGATAGCTTATTTTCGATACACTCCTTATCTTGGTAACCACTTGACAGAATAAGACATAAAAACTATCAAATGAATGCATGCCTAGAAGAGAATGGGCCTGCAGGCTCGTCGGAAGCAAAAGCAGTCAAAACGAAGCACCATACAGACTAAGTCTGTTAAGCCGAGGGCTCAAAAGCTGTGTGGTATCATGGACGATAAAACATACATAAAACTCGATTATAAAACTCTGCAGGGACCACAGTTTTATTCCTCGCCAGAGGAATTCCTGGAAGAAATTTCCTGGATCAGTGAAAGCCATTTACACCGAAAAGTTCTACAAAAAGGTAATGGTGTGGCAGACCATATGCGGATATAGAAAAACATCTTGTCCATTTATTACGACAGAACACAATGAATGAGTCAAATCTGCGTGAAGGAGTGTGTCTGCAAAAGAAGTTTGCTACTCTTGATCAAACAGCATAACAAGCCAACAATATTTTATTTTTATTTATTTATTTATTTATTGAGTTTTATTACGTAACTTAAGACTTGATGGTCTTTTTAATGTTACAATGATTTTCACTGGTAGAATCCTGAATCCTGATAGCCTGATCTTGTTTACTGCCATTGCTCTAAATATGCACTAGAGTGGTACAAAAGGAACATTGTCGAATTTGTACCAAAGGAAATGAATCCACCAAACTGCCCAGAGATTCGCTCTATCGAAACTTTTTGGGCTTTGACGAAGGTTAAGCTGAGAAAACGCATGCAAACAAGCGGATACCCTGAGTAACACGCTACGATCAAAGTTAGTTGTAGTAGCTAGATTGCTTGACTTAGCCAAGTCATATTTATGTTTCTCTCAACTGGAATGGCAACAAAGTGTGCTACTAAGGGTGGTGTTGAAAAATGAAACAACAATAAAAGTGAAGCAAATATTGTTATTTACTTGTTTTGAGAATATAATAATCAAAAAAGAGATGAGAATCAATGAAAATGATAGTGTATTTATATTTTTAGGAACAGTCTATAAATCGACATTTTTAGTGAACAAAGTTCCCAAATCAATAAGGAGTCATCAAAGCCGCTCTTCTATCCTCATTACCATGGATAATTCAATCATAGTCAGTTGCTTTCGCTTGTCACCACTTTCAATTGACGGCTGCTCGTCAGAGCCAATGAGACAATCGAAGAGACGAACGGATTATGTCCTGGATTCCATCGGCGACGCATCTGCGCAAAACGACGTTCCCTATTTAATCGTTCTTAATCCATCTTCCTCTCATGTATGCGCCTCGACAGCATCAATTCAATGTATTCAACGTTGACTGTGTGTGCGGAGCAATCTATTTCGGGTAGGGAAAATAGGGAAGGATTAATCCATGCTGCTCCGTTCGCTCATTCATCGCAATCAACTCGGGGATGCGATCCGGATGCGTCTTTGTCCGGGACTATTTTTACCCCCTTCGTGAAGAAGCAAGTATTGTTTGATTTGTTTGACACTGCTAAGACGATTGGTTCCATGGTGTTTTTGTCTCGTCGGGCTTCAGCGTGAGCAGGAATGGGGGACGTATTCCAATCAGTTTGGTTGGATCTACTTGATTGCGGGGCAGTGCCAGTTGCCAGTTCGGTTTTGGGTGGATTAAAATGGATGAAGCGCTGCGATAATCCGGGGGATGGACATGGGCCTGGCGGGAGAAGGGAGAAACGTTTGTCGTTGGTTGAAGTCACACTGAAAACGCACTACTTGCCCATTTGGGAAGCAACCGCTCATCCATAGATAGTAACACTGAGTCAGAACGCTCCCGCTCATAGCTAACGAGGCTTCGTGAAGATGTTCCAAAGGAAGCTCATCACCATGTCACTGGAGGAAAAAAAAAGAAAAATTCTTCGAAGTTACATCGCGCACCGTCACTCACCATCCGCTGGAGACCCTTCCCACCGTCTTGACTGAAGAGAAAAACAGAGGATCCATCAAATAGCTGACGGTGAGGTATGATGGGAATAAAGTTTTCATATATCCTTCACGGCAGTCCTTTTTTGCTTCGCTGACGAACGATGGATTGTCCCAAATCCTGCTACACACGCGAGGCTCATGCGTTTGTCGTCCAAGTTTGCGTCCAACCAACCAAGAACCGACCGACAGCGGTGATGCGTTGAACGTACTCCTGACGGCTGGCAGAGCCGGTAAGATGAATGGCTTCAGGAATTCTTCAGCTCAGCTCGCGAGGTAACTAGAATATGATACATGTGTTCATCGGTGTTCAATGGAGCGTTTATGATGTATTTATTGATAGGCCCAGTTTTGTTGCCAGTGCGCACTACCGGTCGTAATTGATTCCCATTCCTATGAAAGAAATTGGAGAACAACGATAGTCAAGAACACAGTTTCGATACTATTGATCGATGTTCCGCTTGAATTCGCCAATTCAAACAAGTAAAGAGCTGGTGGATTGTTTACTAATGGAGCAGATTGTGGCTGTCACTATCCATGAATTGCGTTGTTCCAATCTGATCCTAATCATCAGTTCACTAGCTGTTGCACAATCTTTCTGTTTATTGTTATCGCGCCCTCACGCATATCGATTATGGAGGCGAAGAGTTCGCAGCTACTGCTTCACTCACCCCTTCGTGTGCTGCCATTGATGATGATAAATTACATATAATTTCATTCGTTCGTGGAACGGAGGCAGCGAGTCATCATCAGCTGGTAGAAAGCAGCGAGAATCGCTGAAGTACTCAATTTCTCTGGAGGAATAAGAAGGACAAAAATCTGTACAAGATTGAGCATTCCGTGCAACTGACAGCAGCTGCCGTTAGAAGTTACTCGTACGATGACGATCAAGAAGGGAGCTGTATGTTAAGCAAAGTTGCGTTATGTGGCTTGGCGCAGCAATCCATTGCTATACCCCGCCGCACCATCAGACCATTGTGAAAGTATTCATAGAATGTGTATGTAATTCGGTGATCAATGTTTAGGGTTTAATTGTTTTTGACACCTCTCGCGTTTCAACTGAAGTGACGCAGTGATTGTGGGGTTTGGCTCTTCCTGACGAAGCACTGCTTGGTTGAAGTTAAATTCGGGCTGATTTCATTTGAAGAAACGAAAGTGTTTTCTGATTATGATGATGGAAGTATCATTTGTTTGCATTAAGGAGGTATCGGGTTCCCTAAACAAGATATTTTTATCGCGAAACCTACCAAACCAGTAAAAACCAATCACCGTGGTTTTATTTGATAAGCAAAAATGTAAAGAGAGCTCTTTAACTGAGCCATTGAAATATTCTACATTTATCTTTTAAAGGGTGGAACGTTAAAAATTGGACGAGTCGAAATTGACTCATTCTATGTAATCGTGTTTATAATAAAATGCTGTGTGCAAACGTGAAGTTGCCTCTATTTTTTTTTTTTCAGGGTTGGGCTTCTGACCTTGGACTTTCTTAAAATACGCCTCGACCAGCTTCCGGGTGCGTTGGTCCTCCATGAGCACGTCCATTTTGGTGCAGAGAATTATCGGTCTAATTAATGTCTTGTTGACGATCAACATTGTTCGATACAAGCAACTTTTGGAGTCAAAAATTCGCACGATTGCCAGCCACAATGCGCCAATGGATCTCTCTCTGCTGGTGTCATTACCGGTAGTCACCAATGAGCCCAGATACACGAAGTTGTCTATCGCCTCGAGTTCATGACCGTCGATCTGAACTCGTGGTAGGACATGAGCTGGCGGGAGAGGAACATTGTCTTCTGGTGAGTGTCTGCCTCTCATGTATTTTGTCATTGGCACATTAATGACAAGTGAAATCCTACTAGCTTCAGCTCAAAGCCTGATAGTTTTTTTTTTTAAAACAGCTAATAGCTAATAGCTTTTTTTTAAATGTAAATGTAATGATATTGATTGATGAAATGGAATATAATTAATTTCTGTCTGTCTGTCTGTCAAAATTCACGAATATAGGGAAGAGAATCTCCTCCCAAAAGCAAGCTCACACTCACAGCATTAGAATCGAGCCCTCGATTGACAAAATAAACCCAATAAATGGGGTCGAAGAGCCCACCCTCGTTCCACGAAATATTAACAATAGGGAGGAGGTAGTCCCATGTTCCCTATCCAAATCGTTTCACTTGGGTGCCCTGATGGTCCCTCCCTTTCCCCGTTATATATTAGGTCGTGGATATTTAGTATATTTTGTAGTGGTTATTTGATTGCTTACCTTGTGATAAAAAATTTGGCTGATAGTAAAATTGGTTTATACCGTTCTTTGCTTATTGCTCTGTGTTATCTCGGTGTTTCAGTGGGTCCGTGTTTCCGTTGGTCTATTTTTACCTTTTGAAGACTTTACTTTAGGATGTTTGGTATTTTTCGTGGTCATAGGAGAGGTAAGAGGACAAAAAAAGACTTGTGCATGTGAGATTTTCGTCGTGAAATTCTCACAACGGCCGTTCAGAATGGTTCGACGGATGCATATGAGAGATCGTTCCCCATGAGTACTCGTTTACTCGATTCCATCATGTTTGGTTATAAAAGATAAGAAACATTTTACAATGTGCTAACTTTAGAAATATCAGGGCAATGATCCTCCATCGCATCTTCAAGTGATCCTTACAAGCTGTCCATTTGGTTCAGGCACTTTTGAACGTTGATGGGGCAGCCAATTCACACATGTAATCTGCCGCGACCGACTTGACAGAACACGCCTGAACCGAAGGGCAGGGCTGTCTGTCTGAACCTTATAGACTCGAAAATTACTTAGCCGATCGACGTGAAATTTATAACAAGTCGTTTTTGGGGCCAGAGGAGATTTTTATGATAGTAATAGACCCTCCTATCTCAGGATGGGGTGGCTCCCAAACAAATGAAACATAAATTTCTGCATAACTCGAGAAATAATAAGGCAAATGGAACCAACATTGAAATGTTGAGATTTTTTATGGCAATAAATGTATCTAAGGTGAATTGAGACTCCTCTTCTTGCTTACAAGGGGGGCTTCCATATAAATGAAACACAAATATTTCTGCACAATTCGAGAACTAATCAACCAAATGGAACCAAATTTGGCAGGTGGAGTTTTTTTAAGGCAAGAAATGTTCCCATGGTGGCTTGAGACCTTTGAAAGGGGGGCTCTCATACAAATGAAACATATTTTTATAACTCGAAAAACACGCAAGTAAATCAAACCTTATTTGGTAGGTGGAGGTTTTTGAAGGCAAGAACTATTTATATGGTAGTTCAAGACCACCCACCTCTTTAAGGGGAGGGGGCGCCCATACAAATGAAACTCAAATTTTAACATAACTCGAGTACTATTCAAGCAAACAAAACTACATTTGGCTTGTGGGTTGAGTGGTTTGAGACCCCTCCTTTCTTTGGAAGGAGGAGAGTCTCGTACAAATGACACTCAAACTTCAACCAAACATGAGAATTATCCGACCAACTAGAATAAAAAATGAGTATCTCTCGGGTAAGAAGCATATTATTTTAAAAGTTTGAACCCTTTTTTAGTGAAGTTAAAACTCAATCCGAAAAACAAACATTAACGTGCCAGTTCTATTTATTTATTTATCGTTTTATTGATATTATTCCAACTGACTTAAAATCTTATCGGAATGTAATGGGGAAATGCCATGTGCCTATTTTTAAATCGTGCACTACATAAATCACAATGAATAGAAGGAATACAAAGTAAGCAAAACTTAATCTAATTCACCCAAAAAACTTGTCAGTAATACTTAAATAATCTCTCGTGATGGAACCAGTCGTACAGTATCTTCGCCATTGATGTAAGTACGTAGTAAATACCACCATTTCTGAACTAGCTACTCTCTATCCAACTACGCTGGATCCGATGACGGAAGGTCTCAGCGGAACAGTTGAAGTCAAACAGAGCGTAGAGTTCATTGAAGCGCGATGATATGAATCGAATTGGATCGTGTTGACCGTATTTTGATGCACAAGTTCCGGGCTACAAAAAATTTCTTGTTCACAGAACTCGTTCAGAAGCGTAGATGAAGAATTCGGCCAGAATTCCTGGAGAGTGGGTTTCACCTAGAAGCACTTTTGCTGCGAAAATTGCTTGCGTGACTGTACGCCTATGCTCTAGTGTTTAAATTCCCAAGAGTGAGTAACGATCCTGGAACGCTGGATCATTCCAATCTTGTATCTTTCAATTTCAAAGCCTGCTGTTGTCCTATACGGAACTATCAATACACTTTCTCTTCATGTCTATTCGTTCTAGCAATAAATTACCGTCCTCTCCTAGCGCTTCGCATGGAGATGAGAAATTATCTGCTTCTGCAAACTATCAATCAAAAGGGTTTCTGCAGAGGTTGATGGTTTATAATGTAATCAAATGCAATTGGGTTCAATTTTCGATGGAATGCGATAACGAAGCATTTGTTAACACTCAGAGTGAGGAAATTCCTAGAACACCACTCTTCAAAGCTACTGATCAAGTGCTGTAGTCGTAAGCAATCAGCAAAGCATCGTACAACCTCTTAAATTTTCACATCGTCTGCATAGAACCTGCAGTTAGGTCGAAGTGTCAGTCCAACCTCGTTGATGCAAAATTGAGAACAACAGTGGTCCCAAATTGCTGCCTTGTGGCACGCCCGACATATTAGTAAAGTAGCTCGATTGAGCTGAGCCGATCTTCACACAGAGTAAATATCCTGTCCGTTAGGTAAGATTTAAATCAACGAACTAAGTTATTTGACACACCAAGTTTGTCTAACTTTTGCCAAAAGTATATGCATGGTCGACCTGGTCAAAAGCAGCCTTGAGATCCGTGTAAACAAACGTCGACTCGAGATCCAAGCTTCTCCATATTCCGGAGACACGAGGGAAACGAAAGGCAAGATTGGTTGTGATCGAACTTCGGGGTGTGAACCATGTTGTGCAGGAGAGATGTAATGTCTGCAACTAGCAAACAACAAGTCGTTGACGAAGATCTCGAAGACTTTTGAGTAGGCACAGAGCAATGTGATTCCTTGATAATTTTCGACATCTCCTTTCTTGAAAATCGGGAACAGGAACGAAGATTTCCAACGTGTTGGATGTTTTCCCTGGCGTAACGAAATATTTAAAATCTTCATAAGAGGTATCGTGAACACTGCAAAGCAATTCTTTAGTACACATGAAGGAATTCCGTAAGGTTTGAAAGTTTCAGCTTCTGGATTGCGGATTCAACGAGGTCTGATGTAATCGCAGGAATATTGAAGTCGAACGCGTCTCTGGGAGTATCTCTGAGTGCTTCGCTGACTTGCTCCAATGCTGGCACGGTGTTATTGAATACACTTTTGAAGTGCTCAGAAAGGAGATCACATTTGTCCACTGGTGTCCACTGCCGGTCGATGGGAGATTGATTGCAAACACACACACACACACACACACACACACACACACACACACACACACACACACACACACACACACACACACACACACACATAAACACACACACACACACACACACACACACACACACACACACACACACACACACGAGTCAAGGAACTGCCAATCGACTTGAGACAAAGATTGGCACATAGCAGCAAACTCAGTTCTACGGAAATTCAGGCCATGTGGATCAACGATGTTATCGAAGGTAATAGGTACTGATAGATTGATAGTAATCTCCAGCGCAGGATGGTCGGCGTCGAGGTTAATTAAAGGCGAAGGCTTCGACAATAGCACATTCCAATAAGGCAGCTTCATTTGCCAACAAAAGATCAAGCAGTCTCGAGTTACGGTTTAACGTTGAATTTATTTCCGTTAAATCATGAAGACTAAATCCACCTATCAAAGCACAGCAGACAGGTGGCATATGCGAACGAAGAACGTCAATTGTGGGATGACCAATCATGGGAACATTTCAAACCAACCCAGACTATTAAATTTTCATTTATTTAGTTGCAAGCGTAGCAACGCTAGAAACTGAGTTCAGATAGTATATTATAAACGTTTTGCATAACATGACAAGTTCGGAGCTGTTTGGTTCTATCGTTTTCTGATTGTGATAAAAAAAAGCTAAGACAGATAATTGCTTTTGATAAATTTCCCATGGAAGGTAATTATTTCATTTGATTTGCAAAAAAATTCTACGCTCTTGCGAGCGGCCTTCTAGCAGTTAACATTCGCCATGGCGGACGAAAACATGAGTGCATGTTTTTGAGTTCTTTCTTCGTTTTATTTATCAATTTCCCCTCAGTTTTCTCGACAAAATTTTTGGAGTTGATATTAGGCATCAGGTTGGCCTAGAAATTCTCGATGGGACACAGCTGGGGGACGTTGGGCGGGTTCGCCGACTTGGATACCACATCGATATTCAGCCGCTCCATCTCCTCCAACGATCGCTTCGAGTAGTGGGCCGACGCCAGATCCGGCCGGAATACCGCCAAAACTTCGCATTTATGGTATTTCTTGATGAGAGACGCAACTTCCGGCAGGCACTTTTGTACTATAAATTTCCCCGTTCACGGCCAGTCCGGAGCGAAAGAAGAGCGACTTTGCCATCCCCTTCTTGCTGATTGTCAGCCACAGCAGCACCTTCTTGGGGAGCTTGGTGTGTGAAATGAACTTCGAAGGGGGAAGTAAAATACGAAGTGCCCTGCTAGTCACTGCCATCCAGAGTGAGATAGGTCTCGTCGTCCATCACCACCGCCACGTCGCGAGAAAATCGAGTTGGCCATCGTCATTGCCTGTAGCTCCGAAACCAGTCCCAAGTAGCACATTATGATCATAAGGGGCTTTTCATAAACCACGTAGACTTTTCTGGGGGAGGGGGGGGATTGGCAAAGTCTACGCTCCATATAAAAATTAAAAAAAATTATGGAGGAAAGTGGAGGGAGGGGGGTTGAGGTGTTTAAAAATTAGTCTACATGGTTTATGAACAGGCCCTATTAATTAGTTGTAGTAACTTGATTATGACTTAGCAAGTCATGTTTATGTTTTCTCAACCGAATAGCAACAAGTGTGCTGCTATGAGTGGACGTAACTTCCGCTTCCTGACATGTACGTTCATGTTCGACAGGTACTTTTTCTCTATTTGGCCGGTTTAACAGCGATGTAGCCACTTTTCCCCCAGTCTTCTTCTTCAGCATCCTTTGGAGCTTCTTGTCGCTCAGGGTCGTCGGCCGTCCGGACCCGGGCTTTCTTTTGATGCTCTGATTGTTGTCTAATAGTGCCAAGATTTTGTAGATGCCGGAACAAGCGTATCCGGCGTCCACAAAGTGCCACACCATGTCCGTTTTCAACGCAGCGGGGTGCCGTTCTTTGAACGCGCTCACTTCTGAACGGAGTTGCTTCACTGTTTTTGCCATCACGGTTAGAGTTCGACTGATAGAGCTGTTAAATTTTGTCTGCTGACTCATGGGTTACTATGATTGATGAGTAAACCCATGAAAAATCGGCAATTTTTGTCCATTTTTTAAATTCAAATGTTAATTAGGGTTTTTTTATATCCAGAATAACTAATACTTTTTCATGGTCGAAGATTGAGTCAGATATATTGATCATTGATGTAAATATATATCACCATATGTTTGGTATTTAAGTTTTTTTCTTTGTTCTTGCTCTCGGAGAAAGCCCGTTGGTGTCTTTGAACGCCTGCTATAATCGTGGTGCTTCGTTACGATCTACCGTGAAGTGCAGTTGGAAGACGTCCACACCACGAAAATCGGTCGACTTTGATGGGCTTGGCTCGTCATAAAGATGTAGAAAGAGTTTCCGTGGACTCTCCGCAGACAGTGAGGCAGCAATGTGTGACATGAGCTATGATGTGATTTGAAGACGACTTTTGCTTTCAGCAGCCGGCGGCCTTCGCCTAAGTATTTACGTAGACAGAATCATATATTCTCTCAATTATTTACACAGTTTCTCCACTCTCCCAGGCATTTGGCAGTGCGAACAGATATTTCGTTAGAAACACTTCAAAAGGCTACTGGTTAAGTATGTAAGCACGAAGGATATTACGACGAAATTACTGCTGAGGTAACGGATCCAGGCATTTTTTCAGACTTTATTTATTTATTTATTTATCACAATAATTCAACTGACAACATATGTCTAAATGAATAAAAAACTTAAATTACTTGGTTACGGCCAGAAGTACGGAAAGAGTCAAGTAGCCGATGACGAAACACGTCAGCAGATATGTTGAAGTCGAACATATTGAAACGCTCGTTGAAACGCTGGCTGATTTCTCGAATTGGTTCATGGAGTGCGTAGTTGTTGTTCTGTGGCTCAAGATGCAAAAATACACGTTGGCGAAGAGGTCTCTCGGGAGCGTACAAATTTAACTGTAACAACAGTGCCGGACAGTCAATTTCACCCCTGAGCAGCTTCCCAGCAAACAAAGCCTGAGCGGCCTTTCGTCTCACCTCAAGTGGCTCGATATTAAGCAGACGGCAACGCTCTTCATACGGAGGCAGGTTCGTAGGATCACGCCAACTGAGAAAGCGAAGAGCGTATCTTACGAACTTTCGTTGAACTGCTTCGATTCTGGCGATCCATATGGCCTGGAAAGGGCACCATACAATAGCACATGATTCCAGTATGGAACGTACAAGTGAGCAATAAAGTGACCTGAAGCAGAGCGGGTCACGAAACTCGTCAGCAATTTTAAAAATAAAGCCCAGTTGACGATTGGCTCTGGACACAATGTCGTTGTAGTGAAATCTGAATGTCATTCCATTATCCAAAATAACACCGAGATCCTTGATGTGTTGAACGCGAGTGAGCGACTGCCCGGAGAGGACATAGTCGAAAATGACTTGACGAATTCCGGACAGCAAACCGAAATGGTAAATGGTTTTAATACAAACGATTCTAAGGTTATTTTACAATCAGTGAGTGAAATCTTAGTATATTGTCATAATTTTAATTGAAGATTAAACTAAGATAAACGGAATTAAGAAAAAGATTTTTTTTTGAAGTTGTTCTTACACAGTTATTCATGCAAATGAAACAAGCTGGGATGAAGGTGTAAGAAGCGAGGAGGTCTTTGATAATAGATTAAATGTCTATGGGGAAGACCGTTATTATCAATGGTCGGAAAAGAAGTCAGGAAATGGAGTTCTAGTCGCTGATTCAAACACTTTGAACTCTGATATAGAGTTACAACTAAATTTGAACACGGGTGGGCAAAAGTTCAAGTCACAGGTGAAATACATATTTTTGTTTCGGTTTACTTTCCTCCAAATAATGCCCGTAAAGACATATATGAAAAGTTTTTCGGTGTTTAAAAAATAATAATAATCAAGAAAATATGGATATCTGTGTAGATATCTGCGATCGACTTAATTGGTCGATAAGTATAACATTTGAGCAGTTTAATTTTAAAATTGAGCAAGCAATTGAATTCCGTTCATAAATTTTATTTTAACTATGCCAAGACCAAACTGAAAAGTGACAACTTTTCGTCTAAAGGGTACCTTGATGATAGTGAAGGTAATAACTCGGAAGTGATATGCAATTTATTTGTGAACATCTAAAGGCTCGGCACATGGTGGAGTCCCTCCTGTTTTTATGAAAACTTTGGCAACTGAGGTTACAGCTCCTTTATTTTGGATTTTCTATATGTCACTGGAATCCGGAGACTTTCCGAAAATATTGAAAAAGTCATTCCTAGTACCTATTTTCAAATCTGTTAAAAAATTTGATGTCATAAATTATCGTGGTATAGCCCTTATCTCTTCCATCTCAAAACTTTTTGAGGCGATCATAAATGAAAAACTATTTATCCAAATAAAAAATAGGATAACTACCTAACAGAACAGATTTTGGAAGGTCGTTTGGCATCCACTAATTTACTCGAAAGGCACTTTAATGAGGGAAAGTCATCCAACATTCTTACGACATACCCAGCCCATCGTAGTCGATTTCCCGTCCGATTTTCGAGATGGAAGGTTGTCCCAGCAACTGATGCAATTCGTGGTTCATTCGCCTCCTCCACGTTCCGTCTTTCATCTGCATTCCACCGTAGATTGTACGCAGCACCTTCAGTTCAAAGACACCAACAACGCGTTGGTCCTCCACTAACAATATCCACGTTTCATGACCGTAGAGAATACCGGTCTAATTAATGTCTTGTAGAAGGTCAACTTTGTAGTTCGGCGAACTTTGTTTAATCTGAGCGTCCTTTGGATTCCAAAGTAGGCACGATTTATAGCTGGCAAAAGCCGGCAATGCGCCTTTATATCTCTCTGCTGGTGTCGTTATCGGCTGTCAACAATGAGCCCAGATACACGAATTCGTCAACTACCTCGATTTAATCACCGTCGATCTGAACTCGTGGTAGAAGGCTAACATTGTATTCTCGTAGCCTCTTCCCTTCATGTATTTCGATTTCAACGCTTTGATCACAAGCCCAATTCTTACCAGCTTCAGCCTTAAGTCTGATGTACGTTTCCGCCATCGTCTCAAAGTTACGTGCTAAGATATGAACGTCGTTGGCGTAGCCAAATAGTTGGACAGACTTCCTGAAGATCGTGCCACTCGTGTCTATCCCAGCTCTTCGAATCACACCCTCCAGTGCAATATTAAACAACAAACACGACAATCCATCACCTTGCCGTAACCTTCTCCGAGATTCGAAGGGAATCGAGAGCGTCCCTGATATCTGGACGACACACATCACTCGATCCATCGTTGCTTTGATCAACCGCGTCAGTTTTTCCGGAAATCCATATTCGTACATGATTTGCCATAGCTGGTCTCGATCGATTGAATCATACGCTGATTTGAAATCGATGAAAAGATGATGTGTGGGCACTTTGTATTCGCGACATTTCTGCAGCACTTGCCGAATCGCAAAAATCTGATCCCTAGAAGCGCGGTCACCTATGAATCCCACTTGGGATTGCCTCACGAACTCCTTTGCAATTGGTGACAGGCGGCAGCATAACATTTGCGAGAGCAACTTATAGGCAGCGCTCATTAGCGTGAACAGAAAATTCAAATAAGACAAAACAAACTCCTGAAGATGATGTTGGATTTTCCAGTCCAGGCGGCAGATTCGTTCCTGCCTTGACCTACCTCGCATTGGGAAGGGTGGCAAAGGATTGTGTGCTTTCTTTGGAGTACTGCTTAAGGTTGAAGGATTCATCATCAATTTTTGGTCATCATCGAAAAATTCGAAAGCAGTTTTTTCGTTCAAAATCAAAACATAGTTCGTGAAAATGTATTCACTGTATTCTGCTCGCCAAGCGGAACACAGTGAATACATTTTTACGAACTATGTTTTGATTTTGAACGAAAAACTGCTTTCGATTTTTCGATGATGANTAACAAATGCCTTACGCTCAATTTCAAATTTACTTCTATTCAATGTTCACAACCTGCCGTGCTCTAAACTAGGTATCAACAACTTCTCTTCACATCTTTGTTTTAACAAAAAATTACTGTTCACACCTGGAGCCTCATGGTGATGAGAAAGCGTTATTCCGTTACTCCGCGTATGGGAGAATACCAAAATAACAATCATAATACATATTCTGTCGTTGGAACCTCTACTTGATTTATTTTAAATTCAATCGTTAATAAATTATCTACTGCTGAATAAGAAGGCTTACATGAAGGAAGAGAGATAGGTGAGAAAATTTGTAAAAAAAAAGAACGGTATCCGGTAGGACATGAACTCGCAATTTTTCATCAAGTTCGTGGATACATTACCGATTTTACAACGGAAACTTTACAGAACACGTTATATTTTGCTGTATCGCTCTTTCCTCTCTGCAATAGTGACACACTTGATTGCACGCCGTTTTCCTAGAAGCTTGGTTTCAATTCAGAGAATATAATTAAGATTGACAATTTGATCTACCTTCTCGCCCAACTACTCCAAAACAGTAGCTACTGAATATGCAATCTCCCAGCTTCACAGCTCGTAAAATGACACATCGCTTATGGCAGACCAGGTTCTCTTATTCCAAAACGCACATGGCATTACGCCCGCTCCCCACTCGCTTCGCACTGCAAGTCTGGGTAATTTTGCAGTCTCCTCGGTACTCTCTCCGCACTCCATCCGTTGGGTCTCCATCGGTTAGGTCTCCATCGGTCACAAAGAGACAAAAAGAAAATTTCCAATCCCCCAACCCGTGTCTGGCAGTGTGTCTAAATAGAATCTATAGGTTGGTGGACGTGCCATGCGAAGAAGGAAAATCCAATAAATTTTCTTCCGTTAGCACGCCATCCGTCCATCGTCGTCGTATGATGCGTACCTTCGCCCAACCAGCCAGCCAGTCCTGTGCATGTGATTCCAATGTACTCAATGCGTTTTACTTTCCATTTCCTTGGGTAAACAACGGGACGTCCAAGTCAGTTCTGTGCGATTAAACCCTGAATCTGAGGCAAGACTGTAGAGCCAGCTCGGAATGTGTGTGAGTGTGCATGGAGAGCGCTATTTGGAGTCAATTTGAATGTAAACAAAATAGTACGTATCGTAGGTACTGGCAGTCGAAGTTGAAAGAACATCGTGTTTCGATATTGCATGCTACGGAGTAATGCAATCCATACTCGACAGTTGCTGAACGTACAAGCAAGCGGACAGACAGAATTACGAACGGACGGACGGACAAATAGAGAATCGGTGCGATGGTTGGCACGAAGGGGGTAACTGGAGGCGACGGACTTTGTTGATTCTACACAAAAAGCAGCACAAATATTGTTCAACAGTAGTTAATGCTAAACTTTTTCCTGTAGTTTTCTACTCAAATAGACTCGGGTTGGGAGCTGATATTTATGGACTGCAAAAACGCACTTGTGAGTCGATTTTATCGACAATATGCTGTATGAACGAAGAGTTTAAGTGTAGAACGAGCTCGATTTATAATTTTAACATGTAAACTTTTGCTTTGGTATGGAACTGTAAGGTCAACAAGTTAATGAGTTCAGAGCTTACTGGTATAATTATAAGTAACGATTATGCTTCATAATTTAAAATCATACTTTAACCCTGGTTACAGTACTTCTGGAATACTGAAATGGATACAACCTCAGTCGAAATTTTAATGATCTAAGGCTGTTTGAGGCCCTTAAATGTATCCATCGTACTGTATCTGTACCTGTCCACGCAAACAGGCAAATTTATATTAATTAGAATCGCACTTTTTACTTCTGCAGAACGATATTCCCTTGGAAGGACCAGAACACCTTCTGGTAAGGAAACCGTTCTCACACATCCTCTCTGTCGTTGCCTGTTTAATTTCTGGCTGAACCCTATCTAGGGTCCATTAGCAAAATGCACTTCTACCTTTTCTGTTCCGTGAGTAGCACAGCATGTTCTTTGCCGCGGGAACCGTTCCGCTAGGTTCAGCGCCGTGGTGTGTGCTCTTATCGTGTTGTCGCCGTACAGCTATCATCACGGTCTGCCGGTTGGAAGCGAGACGACGACGACAACAACACGTATAGAGCAGTAAATGCATTTCAAGCAAACGATTCTCTCTGGCGTGCTTGTTTCATCCTTTTGTGATATGCTAGAGCATAACAACATCCGTACACCAAATGGAAGCCAAGAGAAAGCCCTGACGCCACCAATAATAGTGTCGCCGGTGTATGGAAGTGGTATTGCACACCGCTACAATCGTTGGAAGAGGTGAGAAGTAGCATAATGGATACAAAATGGCATTGAGCAAAAGTGGAACAAGCTTGTCCTAGGTCTGAAAAATGGGTGGGATGATTCAAAGTAATTTCTACTTTTCTACTTGAGAACTGGAGAAAGACCAAGCCAGGATGGTACCGGTATCAAAAATAACTGAACTTAACTTAGTCTGTTGATGAGTTATGTTGATTTCAAGTACTTTGAACCTGTTTCCTGCCTGCCCATTGGAGACGGTTTCTGTCAGAGTTAATCGTATGAACTTACCATGTTCTAGGACCCTGAAGTTGTGGTGTACTCAGCCCTTTGACATCCCTATATCAAACACTAGTGAATCACGGTAGGCGGCATGTCTTATCAACTTAGGGTGTACCATAAAAAATCTTTATTTTAAATTAATGAGAGAAAATTGCTCTAAATCGTTCAATTTTTAAGCTACAGAAAAAATTATATATGGATATTCCATATATAATTCCATGCGCTACAACTTTGCTTAAAAATGTAAACGTTTATTTCTGCAAATAAAAAAGTTAGTTTATGTATTTCTGTGAAAATGGGGACCACCCTAATTTTAATTAACACCAAAAAATGGACCTTAGTAATACAAACCATGTTGTAGAACATCACTTTGCTGTAAAGTTTCAAGTTTAGGCGCTGGGAGCATGTTTCCTCGTAAATTCGTGATCTGGACCATAGTGCAATGGCTTTTCAAGCAACTTTGCATGCTTTGTATTGTTTTTCAAAATTTATCTTTAATACCATTAGAAAAAGGCCTAAGGTTTTCGATCATTTTTTTTTTAAATCAACATAACTCAAAAATGACAAGACTTACAAACAAGCAATGTGTGGGTGACTTTTAAAAAATTGTCTGAACTTTTATAAAAAAAAAAATAAGAATTGTTAAATAGTTTACCCAAGAAAAACATATTTTTTAATTTGAAATCAATTTTCTTAAGCCAACTTTTCTTAAGCGGCATGAATGTCTGCCTGTTTGCCATACATTGCAAGATAGGCACTTTTAAGGAAAAAAAGTTTTTCTAACAACAACTTTTTCATGCCCTATTTTTACCGCACATATATCACGCATATTCGTTAAGTTATGGTTTTCTACAACTCTACAGAATCGAATAAAATTTAGCAGTCATAAATTATTGAATGTATTGAACATCTATGCAAAAAACAATAATCATCTAGACTAACATTTGAAAAGGGACAAAAACATTCAATTTTCCTTTACATCAGTAAACAGAACCAAAAATTTACGTTTAAGAAAAAGTTATTCATAACAGCTTGTTCGGGCATTCTTATTTTTAGGGGCGATTCAAAAACGGCTTCCTATATCTTGAGGGGAAGAAGCAGAAGGAAAGTCATCCCAAGTAGCACACTACGGTCATAATTAGCTGTAGTAACTTGATTATGACTTAGCAAGTCATATTTATGTTATCTCAACTGAATAGTAGCAAGTGTGCTACTAGGGATGATTTGTTACAGTACGTGTAAAAGGTATGGGAAAAATTGTGATAGAGGGGGGGCTGATAAATCTAAAATTATAACGGACGTCATATTTGCTTAGACTTGATGCATATTCGTGTAAAGACGATTCAAATATGACATTATATTAATTTTCGAAATACTGTTTATGTCAATGAAAACTTTAAGATTTTTGCTTGGTAAGGGTTTTATTATGTTTTATTTTCCATTTGGAAATTTCACGTATTAGTAGTGAACAAAGTTTCACATATTTGCTACTCTGCTAGGCTGCCCGGTTTTCAACTTTCTTTCATTGCATTACTTTAGAAATTTCAGCGAACGAGATAAGGCGCTATAACCTTGACAATTATTGCCCGGTTTTTGGTTCAAATGCCAAGAGTACACCCACTGGCAAAAGGAGCATAAACTAATCTTTCTAGCATCTATGCTCCCAACGATAAAGTACAAATTATCACTCTGTTTAACTCTACATGGAACCATTTGGTACGGGAGGTCCACGCGTCCTTCCTTTCCTTGATTTAAAGTTGTAGAGCGATTTAAGATCCTTCTGAAATTGCTCTAATTCTTTGAATCCTCTTTGCGACACATACTACGCAGCCGATGACAAAAAAAATGATGAATTCAAGAAACCATCATTTTTAAGGATGCTTTCAAGAATTGGCTGCGTTAGTGTGAGATTATATTAGATTAGATTAACATAGCTTCATATATTTAATTTATAAATCATTCTCATACAAAGTAAATTTCTTTGAATTAGACTTTAATTAAAAAAAACCCTTTAGCTGAAGTTTGATTTTCTGAAATAGGTTCAATGCAATAAATTTCTGTTCTGTGGCTATATAACTCCTCAAACTCTTCTGACATTTTTGCAAACCATTTTGCTGATATGAAGCAGAAATTCAGTTTTGTAATACTTTTATTTGTCTGTTCAACTGTCCAGTCATATATGTAGTTCCCAAGGAGTTTTGATTGTGTTTCCATAATCTTGAGCAAGGTTTGCTCTCTTTGCCATTTGCTTGAGAGTGCCACTACCCTAGTAGCACACATGTTGCAAATAAGTTGAGTTAACATAAATATGACTTGCTAAGTCATAATCAAGTTATTAAAACTAATTATGATCGTAATGTGCTACTTGGGTAATAGCATCGCATGGACCTTTTCCATAAGACGTTGCAAAGAAGTGCCACACTGCTTCCAATCCATACTTCGACTTAAAATTTCACAAGCTGGCAAAGTTCTTTTTGTTATTATAATGGGCCGCTGCTCCATCTGACACGAACATAATTTTCGATCAATATATTGACTGTTGTTTAATGAAATCATATAAATGACAATATAAATGAAATCATGATATAAACATCTGAACCGCTATTGAGTCATGATGTATGATGTATGATGATATGTACTACCATCCATTATAGCACGGAAACTAAGTCCGACAGCAGTGAGCTCTCCTCGCTGTTAGACTTGATCAAGCTTTAATAACCACTAATTATCCTAATCATGCCATTGTATGAAGGGCCAAGAAGGGGTTGGGTGGATCGATAGGCAACAGATACTTCTAAATCATGATGATAATTGGACATTAAAGACATAATCATTAAAAGTATATATAACCTATTAGGTGAAATAATAAAATAAATATGTTAAAATATAATTTCTGAAAACACCAGTAATGATCAAAATGATAATGATGATGATAAAGAAGATTGATAATGGTTATGAATAAACAACGTCCTATATGATAATATATATAGTCAAGGGATATTATAATATAAACTGAAAATTACATCTGTGCCGACTGCTGTTTTGTTGCAATTGTAGACAAACTCCCAGAAAACAGACAATGTATGACACGAGAAAAAAAATGAATTTTAAATTTTAAATTATTTTATAATACCTGATGACCTGGAAGACCTGAAAGATATGAGAATGGAAAATTATGATATGATTTACCGGTCGCACCCCCTCACTTTGCTATTGTCAGATTGACAACATTGCCCAGGCTGAACCGCTATTGAGTCATGGGTCAATACTTCAAATAGTATGATAAAGCTTTTGTTTTCCAATTTATTGTTCTTCTTGAAATATACTTCAAAAGGGTGGATAGTTGCTTGAGCATTATTCCAATGGTAACCCTGAGCTGAGTTTTAAATGATAAAAAAATAATTTTCTGAAATGTCACATAGAGCATTTTCAGCCAGAAACGCTAAAAAATATATTGATTTTGCCTTGACAGTCTCCGGTTGTAATGATATTTTGTCCATATGTAAATTTCCACTAAAGATAACATTTTCCATTAAAAAATCCTAAAATTTCCTGGACTAATTTTCTATAAAGGCTAACGTAAAATATGATTTTTATTTTTTCAAAAAATCATAACATGTAAACGATTATTCTGATCAAAATGTTGTCTGAGAAGAAGTTGAAGGTAGATATGTAACTATAAATTAGAAGAAAAAAATACAGAAGAAAATACACTGAAACTAACAAAATCATGCTAAAAAACAAAATACATTGATTTTCTTAGAGGAATTTTCGAATTTCCTAAAACACAATTGAAAAAACTTAACGTTATATCCTTAAATCAGGTGCAGAGTTTAAGACGGTCACTACTCTATTTTTTTTTAATATTTTGTTTTTATTTTTTTATGGATTTGTTGAATTTTGTGAAATCGCGTATTTTCTTATATAACTTTACCATAAATAGACTCTACGTATTTATTTTTAATAAAAAATCGTATTTATTTTTAATAAAAAATTTCGTAAACCCAGCCGTTCTGAAGTTATTGCGAATTTTAATAAAAGGAAATTTTTTTGTTACTATATTCACAGCCATTTTCAAATGTTAGTCGTGGTGTCAAAAAATAAAATGTTTGTTACATGATAGATTATTGAAAACCAAAGAAATCTATCTCAGACATGAAGGCTGTCAGCCATACCCGTTTCTGTTAAGACGTAACGAAAGTGATACAAACTGATGCATCTGAAGTAAATGACCAAACTCAAAAGTTTTTTTTGTTGCAAAAACGGTTAATAAAGGGTGTCCACGATGAAATTGCCACACACAAAATTGATTCGCAAAATTCGAGTTTTCATCCGATTTCCATCAAATTTTCAGGGATTGAGAAATAACTATTAAACTTCATTTTACCATTTTACTCGTATTTTATTTACAGTCCATACGCAAATGCCCGCACCTTGGCCTTAACCCTGGCCATAAGATTCTGCACAACCTGTGAATCAACCGTTTTTTGCATGTAAACCCATACTTTCTTCAGTTCCTCGACTGTCTTCACTACCTTAGGTCGTTTAAGAAGGTGCTGCTTCATAATCGCCCAGTACTTCTCGATGGGGCGGAGCTCCGGAGTGTTGGGAGCGTTGAACATTTTCGGCACGAAATTGACCTTATTGTCCGCATACCACTTCAGCACGTCCTTGGAGTAGTGGCATAAGGCCAAATCCGGCCAGAAGATTGTTGGGACGTTGTGGGCCTTCAGGAGAGGAAGCAGCCGCTTCTGGGGGCACTCTTTTATGTACACCTGTCCGTTCATCGTGTCCTGGGTCACAAAAGGTGCACTCCGCTTCCCGCACGTGCAGATGGCTCGCCAAACCAGGAATTTCTTCGCAAATTTGGACATCTTCGGAGTGCGGACATGCTCCGGAACGCTGAACTTATCCTTGGCCGTGAAAAACAGGTTGCCGGGGATCTGTTTGAAGTCAGCCTTCACATATGTTTCGTCGTCCATGATGCAGCATTCAACTTTCGTCAGCATGTTGAGGTACAACTTCCTGGCACGGGTTTTGGCGGACTTGTTCTGCTTCTCGTCGCGATTAGGGGCCTTCTGTACCTTGAACGTTCGAAGCCCAGCGTTAGTTTTGGCCTTCTGGACAAAACTTCGGCTTAGGTGCAGCTTCTTAGCCACCTCCCGAACGGAGGCGTTCGGATTTCGGTTGAAGGCCCCAACTACGCGGTTGTGATTTTTGGTGTTGTACGGAATACTTCTTCCTTCACTTCTGGGCTTCCGATCGGTGGTCAACCGTTTCTCGAACCGCTTAATCACTTGCGACACCGTGGAATTTGCGATTCCCAACGTTTTAGCGATGGAACGATGCGAGAGATCCTTGTTCTCGTGATGAATGCGCAAGATTTTATCACGCACGAGCTGTTATTTCGACCCCATTTCCGCGAGTTTTGATCACAGGACTTTAAAACCTGCAGGATGTAAATAATGCACTATGAACTAAATCCACCCAAAGTTTCATTAAATTCTACCCAACGGTTAAAAAGTGTGGCAATTTCATCGTGGACACCCTTTATATCATTCTGTGCCATGAAAATGGATCTTAAATCTCAATTACTTGAGGAGAATTAAAATAAATACAATCGAGCACTGCATGTTAAGCTGATTCAAAGCACATGCACTCCATGTATTTTTCCAAGCTTTTCTAAACCAGCTCAAAATGTGTAAACTTTGAGATTCCGTCAGTTTCATTTGTGCTTCAAAAAATACTCATCATTTATAAGTTGTGACCTAAATTCTGTCTCGTGTAGAGAAAATTGCAGGTCAAACCGGCACATGTGTGATCAGCCCTCGCTTCGTCAGTACTCGAGGCTAGTGGCTATACCCTTCTCCAACCAAAGTAAAACCGAAACTTTTTCAATGATTGACATTTACAATTAACTGAACAAACACATTTCACAAAATCCTATTCCTCGTCTCGTGGTCATCAACGCTCCGGCATCAGTCTTGTTGGTAGACTCATCCTGTTGGGATCGCGTTTCTCTTTATTCTCCGTCATTCGGTAAGATCGATCTGACATGCGAAAAATTAGCTCCGGGCCGTGAGTCTTCTTGCGGTGAGCTAATTTTCTCCCCGCAGTGGTCTAGAAATTTAAACCAGAATCAAAATATTGTCGACTAATGATTTAAAAAACAAACCACGGTTGTCACAATACATAAAGTTTGAGACTTTTACAAAAGCATTCTTTTTTTTTGGGAGCGGAAAATGTTTTCTTAAATATTTTCGAGCGAGTTTCTTTCATGAACTAGGAATAATCGATCAAACAGTACAACACCGTTGCAATTTACTGTAGTAAATAACCTTCAGTTCCGGACATTCACTTTTGAATGAAAGGTGATTGTTTGTTCTATCAAGCACGTACACATTTAATCGCCCTTGCTGCTCTCATCCTCAATCCAGGGCGTCATAACAAACTGCCATGTAACATGCTGAAGAAATTATTTTGAGAAAGTTGCAGACGATGCTATTCCCCATTTCCACATCTCTCATGCTGTGTTGTTCCTTGGGGAGACGCCAATCATTCCGAGCGGGCGTCGGAGCTGCTTGGGACTACAGTGCAATGCACTTAATAAAACGTTAAAATGTTATAATTAATTCGATATTAGAAGTGGCAGTGATGCGATTTTGAAAGAAGATAAAATTTATTACAAATAATAGTTTTCGAATGACGACTATTAGACACGCTAGGAGAGTGAGACACTTGCAAGAAGGCAGGCCGTACAGAATGCATTTGTTTGTTGTTGTTTCAGTTTGTCTGTTGCAGTTCAACATAACAGATTTGACCTGATTTTTCACTCACAACTATCACTCAACGGCAGCAGCAGCGCTCGCGACTTCCCTAAGGCTGTCAGTCGTGAATGCATACAACGGGATAAAAACAACACTGTGCTTGTGGGATGATGCATAAACTCACTTGGACATGTGTCATACCCGAAGCAGTTAGTCATACCAACCTACTGCATGCTACTCGCAGTATGGGAGGAGTAGTAGGCTTGGCAGCGAATCGAGCAAAAACGGAACGAAAAAAAATAGTCAGACGGAAATTTGCACCACATCAACTGGGAGTTAATCAAGTTGTCACTCGGTGTCACTTGATTACAAGACTCGTGATTTTATGCAAGCATACGCGATGGTATGACTATGCTCTCACTCTGATAGCTGCCAGTGTGAGATTTGCAATGATGGGGAGCCCTCCCAGACCCGGCCGCCCAAGTTGTGTATTTTGAAGCAATGTCTAATGTGAGTTGAGTAGTTGATTACGATTGGGTTTGGTATATCTACGATTAAAGAATATAATCTCAATTTGAGTGCATGCAATGGAAATGAGCAAACATGTGTTGTAAATGACATATTCGTTATCTCACAATGAATTTCATTTTATTTCTAACTAGCTTTGGTGCTCTTTTCAACGAACTTTCGGTTGCTCTCAACTAAGGACTGTAGACGACTTTCCCTGTTATTAGATGGAAATTTTGTATGCCAGCATTGAGGCTTAGATTTGTATTATTGTGTCACAATGATACTCTGAAGCTCGATTCTCTTAATATGAACGCACTGTTTTAATTTGATTTAATCGATCATATCCGGCAATATCCCTAATTGCTCTCTTAACAATCTAACTTTGAAATGCTGCAAAAGCTTATGATATTGTTCACATAAGCCACTTTTAGTTTTCAGATAACTTTAGTTTTAGTTTTTAGATAAATTTGAAATACTTTTTGGAATCCATCTCCAACTTGAAGAAAATTGGCTTCCTTTGCAAGTTTTCTTTTGGAACGCACCGGGTTGCGAGCATTTTTTGCACGGACCGATTTGATCACGTTCGGCGTGCGTGCAAAGCGCGGACGTCCGCTTTCCGGCTTCCGCTGCTTGAGAACTATCCTGCAGGGACTTATTTATGCGGTAAACCTGTTGCCAAATGGCACCTTGCAGCAATCACTTTCAGCTTCTTCTGGGAAAGCAACACACTGGTGATCACTTCTTTCACTGAACATTTTGACGAATTTGCAGTAAAACAAATAGAAT